>KZ651776.1:486843-500165 GCA_001010745.2 Gerris buenoi
TGTTGTTATGTTGGTCCTCTGGTCTAAGGGATACAACCTCTCGGCAAAAGTTGGCTTCAGCCTCTTATCAGTAATTGCTTAGGATTTCGATTCTATGCTCCTTCTATATATAGTATTATTCTATGGAATACATAGACCAATTTCCATTAAAATCGGTTTGGTTCAATTCGACAGTTCTTATTAGCTTATTGGGCCATTGAGCTTATTGAGCTTATTGGGCCTTCATTGCAACTGCAAAGAAAAAAGGCACACATCCTTCAATAAAAAAAAATAAAAATAAAAAAATAAATAAATAAATGGACGATTGGATTATAAGATATGGTGGATCGCAAAAATTGTTGACCATTAGTCAGACACGAGATCAGAAATTATCCTATATCTGCAACGTAATTAAACATTCTATATTTTTATCAGTATTGTCGAAACTGTTTTTTGTTTTATTTCTTTACTACCTTTACCAGTTTATCTTCATTAAGGTCCCCATACACGGTCATGTTTGCGCAAAAATTTTGGCCGTGTATGGGGCTTTGATGTTAGCGCAAACATGATAATTGACGTGTATGGCTTAAATTTGCCCGACATCAGTTTTACGCAAATATTTTACGCAAAATGTTTGATCGTGTATGGGAGCCTTTGTGAATACACACCATAACATCTCAATCAATACTATATATTAACTGTGATATATATATATATTAAAAGTTCTTCCAATTTCTATGAGTTTTCAATGTGTTACCCAATTCCCATTGAAATTAGTTATTATAGGCTCCACGCGCCAGCACAGACTACTGTGAGATATTGTTTGGAAAAAGCTTTTTCTCCTTAGAGGAACTTGTCAATCAATCAAAATCTCCAAGTCGAATTTTTCACAATTGATTTTCCCTTAATGTAACAATGTGTTCATATACATAATAGATTTGTTCCAACCACACTTCAAACTAGTCTGAAACTGTCCGACGCATGCGCATTAGCATCAGGCGTTCAACTTTGGTCCGATGCGCACGCGTCGGACAGTTTCAAACCAGTTTGAAGTGTGGTTGGAACAAACCTATTATGCATGATACTGGAATACTTAAAATATAGGTTCATGAGATAGGTACTCGTGTAATCTATATATATAAAATCCAAATACCACTCACTGACTGACTGACTCACTGACACATCACGATATCTCTGAAACCACTGGACATACGACCATGAAATTTTGTAGGTGCGTTCCTCTAACCTCTTAGGTGCTCGCTAAGAAATATTTTTAAAATCTGACATCTTGATTCAAAATGGCGGCCATTTATACACAAAATTCTACAAGACAATATCTCCGGAACTATTTGCACTAGAACCTTAAAATTTAGAAGTTAGCTCTTTTTTATGAAGTTAGTAACTTTAGATAAATGGTGTACCAAGCGGGCATTTTGATTCAAGATGGCGGCCATATATATATAAAAGTCAACGTATGTGTGTATGTTCTTTATAGAAATCTAAAGTTTTAGTCAAATCTTGATGAAAATTTGCACACTTGACCTTCAAAGCAAGGGAAAAATCAATATCTACATGAATTTTCGAAATTTAAATTTTTGTACACAGGGGTACGGGGTACAAATGTCAAAGTATTGAATACCCTTTATGATGCATATCGTTGAAAAGCTTTCTAAGAGTCCAGTAATTGTTGCTATGTACAGTTTTATCATATTTTCACTTAGGAGGTGGGTAAAATAGAAAAATATAGAAAAGAATAATAAAAGAAAATATAAAAAGAAGTATATCCGTATGAGGGTATGTCTTTTTATCCTAATTTGATGAATATTTACACACTTTTTCTTCAAAACAAGTTAAAGGTCACTGCCTACATGAGATTACGAAATAAAGATTTTGGTACACCGGGGTACGGGGTACAAGTAATGAATACCCTTCATCTTCATGATGCATATCGTTGAAATGCTCTTTAAGAGTACAGTAATTGTTGTTATGTACAGTTTTGTCATATTTTCATTTAGGAGGGGGGTAAATTTAGGATATTTGCAAATTATCTTATCAAAGAGGAGGGGGATATAAGTAGGAGGGATAGAATCTAGATATTCTCGCATAGTAAAATAATTTGTATGCTTTCCTGGTAGTTTATAAACTTATCAAATATAAAAACACTCCGTAGCGAAGCACGGGTATCCAGCTAGTATTTATATATAATTCATCATAAGTGCGTATACATATGTATAGTTTTTTATACAAATCTACAGTTTTAGCCCGATCTCGATGAAAATTTGCACACTTGACCTTCAAAGCAAGGGGAAGGTAACTGTCCACGAATTTTCGAACTATAAATTTTTCAAAGGGGTACGGGGTACAAGTAATAAATACCCTTCATCTTCATGATGCATATCGTTGAAATGCTCTTTAAGAGTACAGTAATTGTTGTTATGTACAGTTTTCATATTTTAATTTAGGAGGGGGTTTAATTTAGGATATTTGCAAATTATCTTATCAAAGAGGAGGGGGATATAAGTAGGAGAGATAAAATCTAGATATTCTCGCATAGTAAAATAATTTGTATGCTTTCCTGGTAGTGTATAAACTTATCAAATAGAAAAACAAACCGTAGCGAAGCACGGGTATCCAGCTAGTTAGGTATATGAGAAGGTACCATGTGCTTATGGTCAGGCCCAAATAGCTTAAGAGTCAAACTAAATGTATGGGTACTACGGAATTGTTTTAGGGATTTCCTTACAGAAGGGTGGTGTTTGGCGAAATACTGTTTGGCCCAGGCCCAATTGAAGCTCTCTCAGGGCTTGCATAAGAAATCTCATTTACCCTAAGGTAAATGAGATTGTAATATAAGCTTTGTTGCCTTTTTCATGTGTAGTTGACAAGTTCAAATCCTCTTTATTTGTTTGTGCTTTTCCAACCATAGTCTCTAAAATACCTCTTCTGGTTTCCAATTTGAGAAGTTTTTCTTCATCTTCCTCCTCCTCCTTGTATTTCTTCCTCTCCCTAAACTCGTTTTTAAAATAAAGGAGTGGGAATAGATTGAAAACGTTTTCGGAATTCATAATTAGTTTGCCTCCTCACAATAAAGAATAATTTTCAAGAGGGATAAAAGTTTTTCTTTTAGTTTTATTTTTTCCCTTTATCTTCTCGTTTCGCCTTTTCTTCTATCATCTTGTTTGTTATAGTGTCCAGGTGTTGAATTTGTCTTTTAACCCGTAGGTAACACGAAGCACGTACTTTGAGGACATTGATCCGAATGGAAAACTTAAGGACAGAATAAAAAAAACTTTTTCTTTCTTTCATCTTCAAAACCTTATAAGGGACGGCTTTAAAAGAGCTAAGTAAAGAAACGAAGAATGGAAAACGTGAAATTTGAAGTCTTCTTCGTTTGTTACTTATAAAATCTGACTGTGCTGATTTGGAAATTTTGCATCGGTTGCACAAAATAAAACATTCGTGTGGAAATCTAGATTACACTTCAGTAATATTCTCTTGGTTTTTAATTTATCTCGAAAACTCCCACTATCTTTCATCCTAACAACTCCACTTAACTACTCTCAACTTCCTTTTTTTTTATTAATTAAAACTTTTTTAACATAAAGTCCTTATACCTCAAGCTTGAATATTAACTTTAAGCCAATAGGATTTTATTTGCTTTTTTAAAAAAAAAAGTTTTCCAATACTTCATCGGTATGTATTAGTTAACAGTATTTATTGAAGTAGCGTAGCTCTGAGCCACCTGGGAATTACAGCTTTACATACATGTGGTTTTTTTTTGGGCGTTAATATGTTGTTTTGTGGATTAACATCGAGGCTTATGTTTAAACTCTCCATGCCAAAAGCATTATGTTTCTACCTTGTTATTTTTATTATAACTCAAGCTTAATGTCTCTTTTCAATATTAGTCAATATTGTATAAATTCTCTAAACACCAACCTATCTATAATAACAATAATTTGGAGACTGGAATATACGCTGTCTCCTAGATCCATCTGACTACAATGACTATTTTACCACTAAAATAATCCGTATCGACTGAGGGAGGATATAGGGCTTGTTCCTGCCAAATGTTAAAGGGCTTATATGAGGTTTGTTCCAACCACACTTCAAACTGGTTTGAAACTGTCCGACGCATGCGCACCGGACCACACTTAATCGTTTTTCGCTAATGTGCATGCGTCGTTCAGTTTGAAGTGTGGTTGGAACAAACCTATATACAACTATTCCCAGTGAATGTCATTGGGTTGGCATGTCAGTCCATCAGTTGCATATATGGTACAATAAGCATTGGAAACCGCATATACGCCACTTACGTTTGTGGCTACTCATTTTTTATGGGTTCACCCCTAGCTGAACTCGAGATTCGAATCTGGAATCACCTGCGTGACAAGTACCGGGTACTTCTGAGTTAAAAAGCTTAAAATAATGAACAGTAGTGTACCCTGAGGGTCATTTTAATTGAAATAGTAAAAATATTTTATTTGGTAGGAGCAATTTCAACGTAGAAAATTTTGAGAAGTTACCAGAAGAAAAAAAGGGATATTTACCTTGAAGTAGTTGTTCCTTATACGTAATTACATGTTCTGATTTGATGGAGTAGAATTATTTTATGTCCTCATTTTGACATTTGGAGTCTTTTGGAAGGTGAGAACTTGATTCATTCTGCATTTGACTGGTCATAGAGCATTGATAGTGCAGTGATTAAAAAAAAAGTCAAAGCTGTTTTAAGCATAAATCTGTAGGTAAATGTTGTAATCAACATATCGGTATTTCTTTAGATTATTACTCCCTTATGTGGTTTTAGAATATAAATGACTTTTGCTAAATAACTATCAAGAAAATGGGATGTTTAGACCAATGCACTTTTGGATTAAGGAATATCACACTTATGTTTTTATATGGGGATTATATGTGTAAAGTTGAACATTCCGTACACCTTCTTTAGATAGTTACTCCCTTCTATTTTTTTATAAGGGGAGTAACAATCTAAAGAAGTGTCAATATATCTAGGTAGGTTTATATTATTTATTGTTTCGGTCTTTTGTTTGTAATTAAATTTGCTAAATGTCATCTAAAAGGTATAACTTTTGTCAAACTATGAATGCAATATATCAAGTCTCATAAATAAGATTTAATATGAGGTAATAAACAAAACATTATGTAAGCTCTTTCGGAGGAGACCACTCTTATCAATAGACTTGCTCTTGATAAGAGTGATTTAATACTGGGAATCATACGCCAATCATTCTTAATAACTTACATCCCGTTAGTTTATGGTCTACTTTGTGTACAAAACACGAGAGTTCGTCGTAAAACATCCTTTACTTGACTACGTTTTAGTAGAGCCGTAGAAGAATCAATTTATAGCATGGACATTTGGACAGGCTGATGGATTGATGAGACTTATGAATCTCATTGCCACCTCCACCACATACCCTAGTTTTCTATATTATGTCAAAAATGATTGATTCATAGATCCCTTGAAATTCTCTCTTATAATTGCTAGTGGTGTAGAAGCTCACCTGTCCTCGCTGTTTATAAAGTAACTCAGTGTAATCTTCACCTCAGCTTTCCTCGGTAAAACTTTTTATTAAGTTGGTCTACCGCAGGATTCAATTTACTCCGTCTCCAGCGTGAAACACTCCAGGATACTTTGGCTTTCTTCACCTGGTACCAATATTTGGTTCACCACTTTTAACGCTAACAAATAGTTGTTTGAGTATTATTCGCTGTCAGTGGCGTAAATGGTTCGTTACGGGCCCTGCTCCTCCCCAACTAATTTCTATTAGTAAGTTCTACAAAACTGTAGAAACAACTAACTTGAGATATTTGTGAGCAACATAAGGTGTTTCTCCACGTAAGTCTCTTTACGATGATTCCCTTAAGATGATCTCCATACATAGCCACTCGCTTATCTAATGGGATATTTGTGTATCAGAAAAGCTGATATTTTTTAAAAAGATGAACTAGGTGTCTCTTAAACTCTTACGGTTGATGGGGGTGGGACATCGCTTCTAGGCTGTTTAGTCATTAGAAGGGGCCAGAGTCGTCTTCCCCTTTACGACCGTTCACCAGCGCTCGCGATGTCTGAGCAACAGGTGCCCCCCTTTTATTGCGCAACGCATTATTACTAGTATACAATTTCTTGCCTGTGAAGGAGTCAAACCTTCTGAAAGTTTCCAAAGGTTGACTGCGCAGTTCGGGGACGAAACCCTCTCAAGGACCCGTGTGTTTGTCTGGCACAAAGAGTTTCAGGAGGGAAGAGAACGCGTAGAGAATGAGAAACACGATCGTCAGCATTACAGCATTACAGATGAGAACATTCTTGTGGTTCGTGACATTATTGAAGGTGATCGACGTGTGGCTGCCTGGATGGCAGCTCCCATAACTTAACCCTGTGCAGTTATTTGGAGGCAGCCACACATCGATCACCTTCAACTATGTCACGAACCGCACGAATGTTCTCATCTTTAAATGCTGCTCCAGGGACGACGACCGTGTTTCTCATTCTCTACGCGTTCTCTTCCCTCCTAAAACTCTTTGTGCCGGGCAAAAACACACGTCCTTGAGAGGGTTTCGTCCCCGAACTACGCAGTTAACCTTTGGAAAATTTCCGAACGTTTGACTCCTTCACAGGCAAGAAATTTTTTAATAGCGCGTTGCGCAATAGATGGGCACCTGTTGCTCAGACATCGCGAGCGCTACTGGTGAACGTGAACGGTCTTAAATAGGGAGACGACCCCCTCTGGCCCCTTCTAATGACCCCCCCTAAACAGCCTAGTAGCGATGTTCGCCACCATCAACCGTTGGTGCTCAGAGATCTAAATCCCGTTTATATTTGATCCACCCTCGTATATGGATATCTGTTAAACTTTTTGTTATAGAATAGGTTAGCTACTGAATAGGTAGGCTACTAATCTAATTGCCCAAATACTTATATCCTTTTGTCACTTTGTGTTCGGGATTACATTTGTTCTTTTTAAAACTCGCTTAGTGATCATCTCTCTTCAATCCCATTTTCAACTTATTTCGTTTTTTTTCTTACTTAAAATGTTTCTGAAGAGATGGACTGGATATTTCTGAAACTGTTTTTCAAAGTATCTCGGAGGTGTATTGAAGCTATATAAGTATACTTATAGAGCCTCTGTGTAGCCTCCCAGGGGAGTTTGACATGAAAAGTCAATCCTTTCAGGATCGGGCTGGAGATCCTTGGAGAGTACTTGATTCTGACTCGGAGAGAGCATACTTGGCCCACAACACCCAACCTACCGAAAAATAATAGCTCTTTCTACTTAGAATTTTAGAGTAGATAAAACTCCCGTTCAAATGCTCCAACAATATACCCTCAAAGTAGTCTTTACACCAGATTATACATAGTTTTATTATTTATTTATTCTCATTATCAATTCACTGGTTGGTCCAATTTTTTTACTTTCTTATATAAAGAGAAAGTATTGTGATGGCGCGAAAATTCGATTTTGAGATTATAATGGATTTACACGTTTTGAGTAGTTTTGAGTTAAAAAATGTCTGTCGTCTGTGCAGACGCCTAGAGCCTAAACTACTGGGTAGATTTTGATGAAATTTTGGCGTACATGTTCAGAAAAATCATACCCCGAGGCAAAATCGAGAAATGATTTTTAGCTCCAAATTTAGGGGCGCTACCACCCAAAAACTCTAAAAAAAATATATATTTCTCGAAAACGGTTCCGACGATTTTTATTAAAAAAATTCTAAAATGTAGTCCATGTAAATACGAATCTAATGATATAAGTCGTTTTCCCGGTAAAAAATCAATTTCCTGAGAAAATTGCTGAAAACGTGGACGGAGAGAGCCCGGGTTCGATTCCCCGCCAAGGAGAAGTTATTTTTATGATATTTTTGATGAAATTTCCAAAAGTAATTAAATGTACATATATGAGAAAGTTTGTCTGAGTTGTCTCGGACCGATTTTTTTTTTTATATGTTACTGAAACTGAAATTGAATGTATACCTACAAAATGTATCGGAAATTTATTGATTTATTGGTTAATAATATGAACGATTTTGTTAAACTATTGAAGGATTATTGTATATTGTCAACGCATCAGAAAATACATAGTTTCAGTTTTCTAGGTAGTGGTGGAAGTGAGTCGAATTGTTTCTAGTCCTGGACATGTGAAACTTATTTAAAACGTGTAAAAAAGGTAGAAATATAAATTACTGGATATGAGACCAGAATGGTTAATCATTAATTTCTTTACTTTATCATATTATATCTCTCTTCCCTCCTAAAACTCTTTGTGCCGGGCAAAAACACACGTCCTTGAGAGGGTTTCGTCCCCGAACTACGCAGTTAACCTTTGGAAAATTTCCGAACGTTTGACTCCTTCACAGGCAAGAAATTTTTTAATAGCGCGTTGCGCAATAGATGGGCACCTGTTGCTCAGACATCGCGAGCGCTACTGGTGAACGTGAACGGTCTTAAATAGGGAGACGACCCCCTCTGGCCCCTTCTAATGACCCCCCCTAAACAGCCTAGTAGCGATGTTCGCCACCATCAACCGTTGGTGCTCAGAGATCTAAATCCCGTTTATATTTGATCCACCCTCGTATATGGATATCTGTTAAACTTTTTGTTATAGAATAGGTTAGCTACTGAATAGGTAGGCTACTATTCTAATTGCCCAAATACTTATATCCTTTTGTCACTTTGTGTTCGGGATTACATTTGTTCTTTTTAAAACTCGCTTAGTGATCATCTCTCTTCAATCCCATTTTCAACTTATTTCGTTTTTTTTCTTACTTAAAATGTTTCTGAAGAGATGGACTGGATATTTCTGAAACTGTTTTTCAAAGTATCTCGGAGGTGTATTGAAGCTATATAAGTATACTTATAGAGCCTCTGTGTAGCCTCCCAGGGGAGTTTGACATGAAAAGTCAATCCTTTCAGGATCGGGCTGGAGATCTTTGGAGAGTACTTGATTCTGACTCGGAGAGAGCATACTTGGCCCACAACACCCAACCTACCGAAAAATAATAGCTCTTTCTACTTAGAATTTTAGAGTAGATAAAACTCCCGTTCAAATGCTCCAACAATATACCCTCAAAGTAGTCTTTACACCAGATTATACATAGTTTTATTATTTATTTATTCTCATTATCAATTCACTGGTTGGTCCAATTTTTTTACTTTCTTATATAAAGAGAAAGTATTGTGATGGCGCGAAAATTCGATTTTGAGATTATAATGGATTTACACGTTTTGAGTAGTTTTGAGTTAAAAAATGTCTGTCGTCTGTGCAGACGCCTAGAGCCTAAACTACTGGGTAGATTTTGATGAAATTTTGGCGTACATGTTCAGAAAAATCATACCCCGAGGCAAAATCGAGAAATGATTTTTAGCTCCAAATTTAGGGGCGCTACCACCCAAAAACTCTAAAAAAAATATATATTTCTCGAAAACGGTTCCGACGATTTTTATTAAAAAAATTCTAAAATGTAGTCCATGTAAATACGAATCTAATGATATAAGTCGTTTTCCCGGTAAAAAATCAATTTCCTGAGAAAATTGCTGAAAACGTGGACGGAGAGAGCCCGGGTTCGATTCCCCGCCAAGGAGAAGTTATTTTTATGATAAATTTTGATGAAATGTTCAATACTAAATAATGTACATACGAAAACTAATAAATGGAAAATATTGGACTAAGTAATTATGAACTTTTATATGAGAAAGTTTGTCTGAGTTGTCNCATCCTGCGACTTGCTACTTCGGTGTGAAAGCTCTCGTTCAGTTATACAGTCCGGTGTTCAAGATGCATGCATCTTGCCACCAGGACGCATGCATCCTGCGACTTGCTACTTCAGTGTGAAAGGCCCCAGATGTATCAATTATATAGATACAATCTTTTAAATGTATAAATCTTAAAAATAAACTGTTTTGACAAAGGTATAAAATCTCTTTAGTGTATAAATCAAGCGAAATTGTGCCGCCAAGCGATTCTCGACTGTATGGATAACTGCAGATTAGCCCAGAAACATATGTAAATTCAAAAATCCTGTGACAGAAATCCGTTTCAAAAATGAGGCAACATTTTTGGTCTCGTCTGTCCATCACCATTATTGTGAATCACTACATCTTTAAAACTACTCGTTTTATTTTGATCAAATTTAGATGATAGATAATCATCATAATATAGTAGTGTGTATAATTAGCATATTGCTTTTAGTTTTTAGGGTCCGTAGGCAAATCCAGGACCCTTTTACCTTCCTGCGCTTGTCTATCTGTCTGTAATACACTTGATCTCCGATACTCACACAAAAATTATACATCGCTATTTTGTGAATAACAAATCCCCCTTCTCAATAAATTTAAATATTTCTGATTCTAAGAATGGAAAAGGCATTCCGGAGTAGTTTTACGTTGCTTTTAAACAATAAAATGCATATAAAGACGTTTGTTTGACGGCATTTATATTGAATGGTTCAAAACTTTAGCTAAACTTTTAAATGGCCGCTACTTTGATACGGCTGGACCTTTTATGATGGTGAACGAACTCGTCTTATCTGTTAGGACTTTAGGACCACTGTTTGTGTGTTCTGAAAGGACATACTTTACTAATTGCTTTCTTCCACATGAAACAAATTTTTTTACTAACATAATTATAGTTTAAAAATAAACAGGTCAAGTGTGTGCTAGCCAGCACACAGCGAGGGTCCGTAGGCAAATCCAGGACCCTATACCTTCCTGCGCTTGTCTATCTGTCTGTAAATACACTTGATCTCCGAAAGTATACTCACACAAAAATTATACTTCGCTTATTTTGTGAATTACAAATCCCCCTTCTCAAAAAAATGAAATATTTCTGATTCTAAGAATGGAAAAGGCATTCCGGAGTAGTTTTACGTTGCTTTTAAACAATAAAATCCATATAAAGACGTTTGTGACGTGCATATAAAAAACGTATTTTGCCAATAAAAATTTTTTTAAGTCGCTATATTTTAACATGTGTGGGTAGGTACAAGACATATACATGCCAAATTTCAAAGTCAGCGGACGAAAGGTGAAGCCGTGAGAGCATGCGACGGACGGACGGACAGACTGACACACGCGCGAAAATATAAGGGTCCTTGGCTTTTGCCTACGGACCCTAATAAAAATAAATGTGTTGGAATCGAAAATGTTAAAATCAACCTCACTTTCATTCACCAGTAATATGACAATAATTAGGAAAATACGAATATTTCGATCCTTTCTTAAACTAAAAACGTTTTATATCTCACTTTTTAATTATAATTATCCTTTAAAACGCTTTGTGCTTTAGAAATAAGCACTTAAATGTTATCTCCGCTCTGATAACAAGAGAAAATGCTTTCTAGTGTAAACTGGAGGTTTTTTTTCTTTTTTTAATCAGAGATAATGTGAAGTTAGCTTTGCTTGTATCAGCGCCAAGTGAGGGGATCACTGTCCTTTGAATTACTGAAATCACGGCTTTTTAAAATCCACCTACTAATTTAAACTCTTCTAAACTCTTATTATAAGTTAAGACTTGGTTTTCCAGAGTAAAGAGTGTTAGGTGGGAGAGTGGATTCATACATTTTATACCTTATGATTAAAATAATTTCGTTGAGAGAGTCTGGGCGCTTGGCAACTCGCCCTAATGAATATTAATGGATTTTCTGGAGTGAGTCTCACGTAGACGCTTCTTTCTCCACCCGAGTATTACTCGAGCTCTCTCACTTTTTTATGATATATTGTGAAGTTTTCTTCTTTCTTACAATTTTTAATAGTTTTCATGCTTTACTTTACCTAAGGATTCTCAAGTCGTAGAGGGTCAACGATTCCCATAGCGTAATCAAGTTCAGTGATCTCTTTAAGTTTTTTTTTTCTTAACACTGACCGCACTGTTGTCCCATAGACCGTGCAATCCTTCACTAGAGTTTACAATTACTGAGTACAGTTATGTCCTGCGTACTTTCGTAACTTCGTTTTAATGTTTTCCTTTTTGTATAGCTTTAAAAAGTACATGTATACTTTATCAAGCAATACTTTGTGTATTGTTGGTTTATTTACCTTTTTTTTAAAAAAAAAAAAAATAAATAAATAGTTATTTACGCAACAAGTTTCGCCGAAGGAGAAAACTTCATTAGCTCCCGAGGCTTGCCGAGGGAGATAACTGTAGTATTAGCTCTCGANCAGGCTAGTAGAACATAAAATTTAATCAGATTCTACTTTTGTTTAATACCTCTACTATGTATATCTTACAATTACTGTTATACATATTTTGCATTTTAGATTTAAACTTTTAAATGAATTATGTGTTGTGTTATAGTTGTTGTTTTAGAGAATAATTGTAGTTAAATTAGATTTTGGCTGGGAGCGACCTTTGAACCTTATACGTTGTAATAAATGAGCCGTGGATGTTTAATTACGTTATATCGTGTGCTCACAAAACTTTTGGACTACGTCGGGTTTATATCAAAACAATTAGCCTCAACTCTGGGTTTAATTTTGTTTTTGTTAAACCCTATAGTTAACAATGTATAACAAAGCGGGCTAATGTTGAGATTGTTATTTTTAGAGGAAAGTTGATTATATGTCATGTTTATAGTTGTTTGCATGTCAGCTCTTTTTTCTTTTCATGTTCTTCGTTACATTTTGATATGTGAAACCTTGAGATTTTTTTTTTTTACATTTTTACGTACATTACACCTATGTATAAAGATAAACTATTTCGATATATATTTTTCGTCCGAGCTTATGGAAGATAACAGAAACAAGTAAAACTGCATTTATCACTTAGGAAAAGAGGTCAGAAAATTGGGGGGGGGGGCCTTACTCGAATGTAATTTTTAAACAAAGGGACATCAACTCTAAGGGGCCTTTCACACCAAAGATGCACTCTGCGTCCTGGTCGCAGGTAGCATGTGCGTCTTGCATCCTTATGAAACGAGCCTTCACACCGAAGTGGCACGTGCTACTTGCATCTTCTTATCTTTTTTGTTTGAACTCCTCAATTTTTTTTCAGTGCATTTGGGTTTAAATGATGAATTATCAATCATCCGACTCTTCAGACGATGTGTGAATTAAATACGTATTTTCGATGGTGGAGCGTGTATGTAGACCCGCCAAATAAGGACGCACGCTAATAAAACACCAGCCGGCTGGTTCTCGAGTCACACTTGCATCTTCGGTGTGAAAGCTCTCGTTCAGTTATACAGTCCGGTGTTCAAGATGCATGCATCTTGCCACCAGGACGCATGCATCCTGCGACTTGCTACTTCGGTGTGAAAGCTCTCGTTCAGTTATACAGTCCGGTGTTCAAGATGCATGCATCTTGCCACCAGGACGCATGCATCCT
>KZ651776.1:520106-533251 GCA_001010745.2 Gerris buenoi
ATCTAACTGAACAAATAAACAATTTAAAACTTTACATCTAACTGAACAAATAAACAATTTAAAACTTTAAATCTAACTGAACAAATAAACAATTTAAAACTTTACATCTAACTGAACAAATAAACAATTTAAAACTTTACATCTAACTGAACAAATAAACAATTTAAAACTTTACATCTAACTCAAGTAATATTAAGGTCTACTCCACATTGTTCTCGAAGGAGAAATAAAGAAGAAATTCAACACCTCTAGAATATAAAAAGAAATGAAAATCTCTAGGGTCCTTTTTTCATTTTGTGCCAACCCTTCCCTTGAACCACTTGACATTCACCTACTTTGCCATTTTCCTCTTGAGGCATCTTTTCTTTGCACTAGTCGTCATGTGGAAGATTTAAAGGCATTTGACCTAATAGAGTTTTGAGGATATTTCTTTTTTTACTTATTTTGCACAACCCATCCATATTTGGAATCCATAGATCACTCTCTAATGACCTATTGTTTTCAATTGATCAACATATTATGATTTTTTTTTTTTTTTTTTTACCATTAACATATTAGATGGTTTTCAATGAATTTAATAAGTATTGACTGAGATTTTTTGTTAACGTTCAGGAATATCGTTTAATTTAGGTACTATGGAGCCAAAACTGATTTGTAGTCTGTTTTAAAACATTTGATATTTACTGAACAATTTTTTTTTTATGAAAGAAAACAGTAAGTGAAAGTTTAAAGGAGTATAGACATAAGTTTTTTCTAAATCAGCTCATTGTTCAAATAGTCTAATTTCTTTGTTCTCTTATTTAGACAATGTAGAACTTTCTTCTATTTGCTTTTTCATTTATCTGAAGACTGTTTCATTTCCTGACCTTTCATTTCACCTTGGAATGTTAATAAACAAACTAGTTTGACAACTATTTATTTTATTTGTTTTTGACTGAGGTCATATTTTGATTGTATTGCTTCTAGAATAAAATATTCTGGGTTCTGAATAAAAAAAGAGAATGTAAATATTAGTATTAAATTATTCAATAATTAGATTTAAAGAGTTTAATATTGAAGTTAGTTATATTTATTTATTGAGCTGAGCTTAAGCTTTTATACTAGACTTTGAATTTGTAGAAAAACAGGAAGGAAAAAAAAAGAAGGTTTTTTAATTAAAAATGAGAAATATTACTATTTTTGATTCGATTTCAGCTGTTTGCAAATAAAAATTTGTATTCTTTAAGATTAAAATGTGCACTCAGCTGAATATTGCAAGCAGATAACTGCATTGCACTCCTAGTAGGTTTATTACTTCACAAATTATGTAAGTAAGGCCTCTAGGTTGTAATTACAAAATTGTAACCTATCTATGTTTCCTCCATTGAACAAATAAACAATTTCAAACTTTACATCTAACTGAACAAATAAACAATTTACAACTTTACTTCTAACATAGCAAATAAACAATTTAAAACTTTTCATATAAATCTAGTATGTCTCCCGTATTTATTAAAAATTGTAATTTGGATTATGTATTAATTTAATTACTTGTGACAACACTTTGCACTCATAAAAAAATAATAGCCTTATTACCTAATATGTCATACAAACTGATGTCGACTACTTTGATTGAGCAATGTATGATTGACTATTTAATCAATCAACTGTTCTTTTCAATTTCGACTATATAAATTTAATGCATTTTAAGTAAGTTTCACAATGTCTCTGTAGAAACAATTAATTTTTGTATGTACCACAAATTTTGTGTGGCTATTTATATAAGCCCCCACTGAACAAATAAACAATTTACAACTTTACTTCTAACATAGCAAATAAACAATTTAAAACTTTTCATATAAATCTAACCTACAGTTGATTGTAGAAGTCAGGCAAGTAATCTTGACTATAAACTGGTAAAATGGTTTTTTTGATAAAAAGTGGTCAAACAGGTTTTTTGTTTTCTTTTTACACTACAACTGTTCAGTCAGGGTTTTGACAATTTCAACTATTTAATCAATCAATTTAAACGACTTAAATTTTATGAAATTTAAGTATGTTTCACACTATTTCTTTAGAAACAATTAATTTTGTATATACCACAAATTTTGTGTGGCTATTTATATAAGACTCGAGCCTCCATTGAACAAATAAACAATTTCAAACTTTACATCTAACTGAACAAATAAACAATTTAAAACTTTACATCTAAATCTAACTGAACAAATAAACAATTTAAAACTTTACATCTAAATCTAACTGAACAAATAAACAATTTAAAACNATCAACTGTTCTTTTCAATTTCGACTATATAAATTTAATGCATTTTAAGTAAGTTTCACAATGTCTCTGTAGAAACAATTAATTTTTGTATGTACCACAAATTTTGTGTGGCTATTTATATAAGCCCCCACTGAACAAATAAACAATTTACAACTTTACTTCTAACATAGCAAATAAACAATTTAAAACTTTTCATATAAATCTAACCTACAGTTGATTGTAGAAGTCAGGCAAGTAATCTTGACTATAAACTGGTAAAATGGTTTTTTTGATAAAAAGTGGTCAAACAGGTTTTTTGTTTTCTTTTTACACTACAACTGTTCAGTCAGGGTTTTGACAATTTCAACTATTTAATCAATCAATTTAAACGACTTAAATTTTATGAAATTTAAGTATGTTTCACACTATTTCTTTAGAAACAATTAATTTTGTATATACCACAAATTTTGTGTGGCTATTTATATAAGACTCGAGCCTCCATTGAACAAATAAACAATTTCAAACTTTACATCTAACTGAACAAATAAACAATTTAAAACTTTACATCTAACTGAACAAATAAACAATTTAAAACTTTACATCTAACTAAACAAATAAACAATTTAAAACTTTACATCTAACTAAACAAATAAACAATTTAAAACTTTACATCTAAATCTAACTGAACAAATAAACAATTTAAAACTTTACATCTAACTGAACAAATAAACAATTTAAAACTTTACATCTAACTGAACAAATAAACAATTTAAAACTTTACATCTAACTCAAGTAATATTAAGGTCTACTCCACATTGTTCTCGAAGGAGAAATAAAGAAGAAATTCAACACCTCTAGAATATAAAAAGAAATGAAAATCTCTAGGGTCCTTTTTTCATTTTGTGCCAACCCTTCCCTTGAACCACTTGACATTCACCTACTTTGCCATTTTCCTCTTGAGGCATCTTTTCTTTGCACTAGTCGTCATGTGGAAGATTTAAAGGCATTTGACCTAATAGAGTTTTGAGGATATTTCTTTTTTTACTTATTTTGCACAACCCATCCATATTTGGAATCCATAGATCACTCTCTAATGACCTATTGTTTTCAATTGATCAACATATTATGATTTTTTTTTTTTTTTTTTTACCATTAACATATTAGATGGTTTTCAATGAATTTAATAAGTATTGACTGAGATTTTTTGTTAACGTTCAGGAATATCGTTTAATTTAGGTACTATGGAGCCAAAACTGATTTGTAGTCTGTTTTAAAACATTTGATATTTACTGAACAATTTTTTTTTTATGAAAGAAAACAGTAAGTGAAAGTTTAAAGGAGTATAGACATAAGTTTTTTCTAAATCAGCTCATTGTTCAAATAGTCTAATTTCTTTGTTCTTTTATTTAGACAATGTAGAACTTTCTTCTATTTGCTTTTTCATTTATCTGAAGACTGTTTCATTTCCTGACCTTTCATTTTCACCTTGGAATGTTAATAAACAAACTAGTTTGACAACAATTTATTTTATTTGTTTTTGACTGAGGTCATATTTTGATTGTATTGCTTCTAGAATAAAATATTCTGGGTTCTGAATAAAAAAAGAGAATGTAAATATTAGTATTAAATTATTCAATAATTAGATTTAAAGAGTTTAATATTGAAGTTAGTTATATTTATTTATTGAGCTGAGCTTAAGCTTTTATACTAGACTTTGAATTTGTAGAAAAACAGGAAGGAAAAAAAAAGAAGGTTTTTTAATTAAAAATGAGAAATATTACTATTTTTGATTCGATTTCAGCTGTTTGCAAATAAAAATTTGTATTCTTTAAGATTAAAATGTGCACTCAGCTGAATATTGCAAGCAGATAACTGCATTGCACTCCTAGTAGGTTTATTACTTCACAAATTATGTAAGTAAGGCCTCTAGGTTGTAATTACAAAATTGTAATCTATCTATGTTTTTTATATACTTATTATATCTGTAGACAAAAATGATAAATATAACAATTTTAATAAATATTTTAATATAGTCATTAAAAGAAAGTTTATATTTATCTTTTGATAAATGATGATTGATTTATCTTTCTTGTTTATATTATCTATATTTATCTTTTGAAATTTATACTCCTAAAGTTTATGTTACTTAATAAGCATTAAAAAAAATGAATATTGTCGGTGAAATTTTCTGCACTAAAATTCTTACAAAGCTGTGTAGAATTTGTTTCTAGTAATAATAATTGCAAATAAAAAACCTAGTGTATTAAAAGAACTTTTTATATACTACGTTTTTAAATTTTCTGTCACAAATTATAAATTTGAAACCTTTCAAAATGAAGATTGTAAATATGGGTCATGTCAAAACAAATATAACTTGTGGATTTTTCCCAAACTAACATTCCATACAACAAAATTTGATGAAAATGAATTAAATTTTGCTGAAAGATGGCTAAAAGTATTAAAACAATGCATTGTCATCGTGTTCTGAGCTATTCTAAAAGTTTCAAATGCCTAGCTATTCGGGAAGTTAGTTAAAAATCGATTGCAAGATTTGTACTGGACAAACAAACAAACAAGAAAGCAAGCTAATAAAAACGTAGTAAAAGAATTACATAATCATCTGAAATATTTTATATTACTTGTTCATTACTCGATTTTCTAAGTTAAATTCTTTTCTTTATTTATTTATTTTTTTTTTTTTACATATATCTTTTCATTTGCATTCTAAAAGTAAACTGGAACAACTTCTTGTTTTATGTAATATATAAACAGGTGTGTCGCAGTTTCTATTGAAAGTGATATTTTTACTTATTTAAGAATGTGCGAAGTGTGTCTAAGGTTACATTATATAAATTTATGTTGGTATAATGTATTCTCGTGCAGCTCATTGTAAGAGAGGCTTATTGAAGAAGCTGTAAGGAGTATTCATGTGGTGCCCCCTAGAGGCTTTATATGAAAGCTTTAAGAGACCACGTGAGAGCTGTAAAACCCAATATAGTTTGCTATTCAGGCAACACTGCCTTGTCTAGGCTTGCCTCCTATCTTATCATTTATGTCTCTTGGCACAATGTACTAAATAACAAGTTACCTACTTTCACTTTAAAAACTCTCTTATGGCTTCTTTTGTTCTGTATTTTCGTAGTAAACTTTCTTTTATGAGCTTTTGTTTCGTCAAGTGTTTTTCTTCTCTAAATTTTATTTATTTTACAGACTTCTCTTGGAGTAAATATTCCTCTAAAAGTTTTGGTTGTGCAAACAATAATAATTTAAATAAATAAAAAAAAAATCAAAAAGTCCATTCATGCATCATGACTTAATGAGCGAATTTTAAAATAAATCTGCATATCATTGGCTTATGATAATATAGAAAAATTTTGGTTTAGAATTTGGATGGGTGNACACGGGTACGGGGTACAACAGTCAAAATAGTATTTACCCTTCGTTGGAAAGCTCATTAAGAGGTACAGTAATTGTTGTTATGTACACTTTTACTTTTATCATATTTTCTTATAAGAGGGGGGTAAAATGGAAAAAAAACACGTTTTTATGCTATTTATGACCCTAAATTGTCAAAATTTGACCTCTAAATGAACTCCAAAAATTCTGGCCAACGAACTCATCCTTTCTTTTGATATTACATATTAACATATTAAAATTTGTTTAAAATTTTTAAGTGCATCCTAAGGGGAGATATCGTCTGGAGTGTTACATAATATATACATACATTCATAAAAAAAAGTGTTGAAATTTAGGAATCAATTCAGAATGGCCTAAAATGGATTTCCATGGAAAATTTTTTCAAAAATTCGCATTAAAAATTTTTTGTAATAGCTTAATTTTCTTCGAAAATTCGCTAAAAGCATTTAGTCTCTTATTTGCACTGAATTTTGTTGTTGTAATAAGAAAACCAATGAAAGTTTATAAAAATAAATAAGACAGCAAGCAATAGTGAACCAAAGTTCAAACACACTCATATCTATGTTTGTGTTACACAAATGATTCCATTAGTTGTGTAAAGTGACTGATGCTGTTATTGGTTTGATCAGGAAGTCAAAGAAATAAAGCAGCATTAAATTTTGATGTTATGTAAAATAGATTTTCAAATGATCTCTTGCGATTAATTGAAAATTTATTTCTTATAAAATATGTCTAATAAGACAAATTGGGTTGTTTCTTTCAAGGCTTTGATCAACCTGAAGAGTAAAATTTATGTTTATTGTCAAAGACCAATTTTATGATTGAACTGATAAGAACTGATTGTTAATTGATAACGACCAATTGAAGTGATTAAAACCATTTTGTATTTATAAAAATGCTTGCATACGAGTCTGCAAGACAGTGAGACATTTCATGTAACTTTGCAATTATAATAAATAAATTAGTAATTATGATGACTTTAAAATTATAATGAAGAAGCCAAGGGAGAATAAAGAACGAGAGAGAATTAACAGTGTGACAGAGACAGAGATAAGGGAGCTGAGTTTTGAGACGTGCTCTTCTAGGAGATTCAAAACTAGCGCTGGGCTAAAAGGATGGAGTGGGGGAGAACCGAAATTACCCGAAGTGTCACGTCGTTGGTTACCTTCGAGTCTTCCTTGTCTCTAGCCTAGTGCAACGTCGAGCAAATACGACTACCTCCTCCGAGTACCTTCTTCCCTGGTACCAGTGGAACTCTTTTCGGGTCTGCGAAGCGCGGTAGGGGAGGCCCCTACAGCTGGAGAATGGATTGCACACCTCCTATAGCTTTCTAACTCTCTGTTACACTTCTCTGAGTTTTTAGGTAACAAAACGCTTTTTGCCGTATGTCCCATAGCCTAAACATGAAATGTCAATAGTGATATGTGTACCCTGTAGTAATTGTTCTTAATAATAAGGTGGATCCTTAAGGGTAAGAAGTGAAAAAGACTTTATTCATGTAGTGTGGCAACGTTTCGGCTACACGAGCCATTTTTGAGCCTAAACATATTAAGTTTACTGTAAGCCATGACATACAAAATAACTAACAAAACGTAATAACGTTAAAAGAAAAACTTAATTACCTTTATCCAATATAAAATTCTACATCCAGTTGAAAAACTGTGAGTTAGAAAGTAGTGATCAAAAGGATTTCATTCAGGTTGGGAGAAATAGAAGTTCACCACGTCACATTCCTATAATCAATAATATATCGTACTAATAATGGTAATCGTCAAGATATGTAATAATAACTGCTAATGATATTAATAAGGTAATAGCTCAAAATAGTACATAATAATACCAATTTTTCTATTAAATATAGCCGTTATGCCCGTGATAACGGGCAGAATAAAATATGATCAAAAAATTTAAATAGATATTATAGGTATAGGTAGGATACTACTGTTTAAATAGAAAGTTTAAGGCCAGAAGTTTCAATCTGGTTTGGTAGCTCATTGCTAGCGGTCTCGCTTCTTACGCTGGAGGTCACTGGTTCAAACCCAGCTTATGGTGCATCAATTTTTAACGTTATAAATCATTTAGAGGTGAGTCATTGTTGTCGATGTCGTTGCCGTCGTCGTTGTTGGGACACTACTCGATTATATAAAAGATTGTTATGATAATTTATTGATTGTCTCTTCAAAAAGTAGCCAAAATGAGTTTTTTCGTCGTTTCTATTAGTTAACTCAACTTCAGTCTATTTACCACTCTAGTTGTTTTTATTTTATTTTTTTATTTTTTTATTTATTTATTTTTTTTTTGCAGCAAGTGAACACATTGCTCGTAACAAATTTCCAAGAGTTGGAAACTNATAATAATAGCTCCACCGACACTTCTTTTTTGAAGCAGGAGCCTCCCTACTTAAGGGGTTAGGTTTTGAAAATTATGAATTTAAATGCTTAGTTGTAGCTTTTCTCCATCTTCGCCTTTCCATAGCCGTCCTATGCCATAGCTTTCCAATTCTCTCGACAAACTCGTCTGTCCATCTTCTAGCTGGCCTTCCTTTACTTCTCTTACACCCATATGGTGTCCATTCTGTAATCGCCCTTGCCCATCTATCGGTATTCATTCTGTAAACATGGCCTGCCCATTTCCATTTTAAACTATGGCACTGAATGGACGTATAAAATAATATTCCTCTGTTATGGATCGGTAAATAAAGTATTGGAGCATAAACCTAGGGATCTATAATATTCTATTCCTGGCACAAGATGTATTTTTATCTCCTCTCCCTTCTCCTTATAATAATGGACGTATTTTACACTATATTACAATAATGAAATGTTTTCCTTTCTTTTTCTACAGGTAGTGGCGAGATAGTGAAGGATAAGCTGGGTGAGATATCAAAAGCAACTGTATTGGCTAATTTGACCACAATAGTATCAGGTCTGAAGCTTATCAGAGCTGATCTGAACAATATTGATTCTCTCACCAAACCCTTGCAGGAGCATGCCGTCAGCTTGGAGAGTGGTGAGTTTATAATTACATTATACGTATATCTAATGAGCACATTATTATCATAATGATCACCTTTGCACACATCTGATCCTCATTTGAGCAGAAGCCTCCCCTACAAGGGTTAATAATACAGACCAGTTTCAAAACTCTTTATATCATACTACAGTAGAACCTCGCTTACACGACCCTCAATAACACGACTTATTTTATTTTTTTATTTTTTTATTTATTTATTTTTTTTTTGCAGCAAGTGAACACATTGCTCGTAACAAATTTCCAAGAGTTGGAAACTGTACTGGATAAACTACTGCATCGTAAGTTATACATTAATTTCATATTTTTATAAATCTAGTTGTATGTTTAATTTCATAATAGTTAATCTGATCTTGTAGGAAATATATTTATTGTTTACTTATTTTTTTTTTTTCTTTCTCTTAAAGGTATTAAATTTGCTTGTTTTAATTCATCCAATAAGTTTTTATCATGAAAGAGGTAAAGTTCAATATCTAAACAACTTGTTCACACAATAATTGCAAGATAAAAAGAACTTTTTATTTACTACATTTTTAAATTTTCTGTCATAAATCATAAATTTGAAACCTGTAAAAATGAAGATTGTAAATATGGGATATGACAAAACAAATAAAATAACTTGTGAATTTTTTCCGAACTAACTTTTCATACAGCACAATTTGCTGAAAACGAATTAAATTCTGCTGAAAAATGACTATAAGTATCAAAATAATGCATTGTCATCGTGTTCTGAGCTGTTCTGAAAGTTTCAAATGTCTAGCTACTCGGGATGTTAGTTAAAATTCGATTGCAAGATTTGTACCGGACAAACAAACAAACAAACAAGAAAGCAAGCTAATAAAAAAGTAAAAAATTGACCGGTTTCTTCTTGTGATTTTTGTTATTCTAGCAGATCTATTTATATGGGCTTTAAATCTTCAATCTCTTGGCCATTGTAGAAATGTTGTTACAGTGGAAGCCCTAGGGACAACTCTTGGCCGGTTAAACTAAATTATTCTTCTAGCAAGTAAATAAAAACAGAAATTCTTTTGAAACACCGCAGTAAAGAATTCAACTAAATACAACAGACAGGTGTCAAAAGAAATCGCTTGTCTTAAAAAAGACCTTTCATCTTTTATTTATTAAGTCAAAGAGGTAGGTGTCATATGAGGAGACTCTCCTTGCCGAGTGATCAGTTCAAAAAGACTGGGGGCTTCCACTGTACTTATGTACAGTTTATTTGGACGTATATAATAATATTCCTCTGTTATGGATCAGTAAATAAAGTAATAATAATAATAATAATAATAGCTCCACCGACACTTCTTTTTTGAAGCAGGAGCCTCCCTACTTAAGGGGTTAGGTTTTGAAAATTATGAATTTAAATGCTTAGTTGTAGCTTTTCTCCATCTTCGCCTTTCCATAGCCGTCCTATGCCATAGCTTTCCAATTCTCTCGACAAACTCGTCTGTCCATCTTCTAGCTGGCCTTCCTTTACTTCTCTTACACCCATATGGTGTCCATTCTGTAATCGCCCTTGCCCATCTATCGGTATTCATTCTGTAAACATGGCCTGCCCATTTCCATTTTAAACTATGGCACTGAATGGACGTATAAAATAATATTCCTCTGTTATGGATCGGTAAATAAAGTATTGGAGCATAAACCTAGGGATCTATAATATTCTATTCCTGGCACAAGATGTATTTTTATCTCCTCTCCCTTCTCCTTATAATAATGGACGTATTTTACACTATATTACAATAATGAAATGTTTTCCTTTCTTTTTCTACAGGTAGTGGGGAGATAGTGAAGGATAAGCTGGGTGAGATATCGAAAGCAACTGTATTGGCTAACTTGACCACAATAGTATCAGGTCTGAAGCTTATCAGAGCTGATCTGAACAATATTGATTCTCTNTTTTTTTTTTTTTTTTTTTTTTTTTTTTTTTTTTTTTTTTTTTTTTTTTTTTTTTTTTTTTTTTTTTTTTTTTTTTTTTTTTGTCTTACTATGAGAGTACAGTGCAACACTGTGCTTAATTAAAGAAAGAATACCATTGAGGAAACTAAATGTAAAGCAATTGTAAAAAGATCTAATTCCAGTGCAGCGTAAAAACAAACGATAAATACTGCTTCAGTTTAGCATGACGGTTTATTGTGATTTGGTGAAATATAAAAATTAATTAGAAACAAATACGAGTTATTGGGAAAAACAAGTAAGGCGCACTTCCTGAAAGTTCAAGATACGATAATCGCCGGTTTCTTTACGGTTAAGTTAAAATTATTAAGTGTAAAATTTTAATTTTTTACATATTCTTTTTATACACTTTAAGACCTTTAAATTGATGTGCAACATATCATGGTGACTACAAAAATTTTTTTTTTTAGTCGCCTGTCCATATTGGCTGCCATCTTGGAAATATTAAGTGTGAAAACTCCAAAAAGTGTTCAGTTGTCAGAGATGCACCTGTGTGCCAAATTTCATGTTCCTAGTTACATTAGTCTATATATATAATTAATAAACCTTAGGTTTATTGACACCTTCTATATTTGTATAAATCGTGATTTTTCAATTGATGGATGAGATAGGTGTAGAAAAAAACAGCAATTAAATTTTTGTAGGAAACGTTTCGACCCTAAATAAGGTCATCCTCAGTCCATTTTAATAACTAAAATATATAAAAACAAAACAAACCATCAATCAATTACATATACTTTATACAATAGTTTAAATTGTGGAAACTGGACTGTTACAATGAATCTGTATAATTGATCTATAATTCCATAGTGTAATATGTTCTATCTTATCTCTAATAAAACAATTTTTGATATCATATTACTTACATTTTGCAGTCTTCAATTATAAAAACTTCCTCTATGGGAGACCGTCAAATATGTATGTAATAAATAAAAGTTGTGAGAATTTAAAATTTTTTTGAATGAATTCAAAATACATAATATAATTAATTTAAACTTTTTTAAGTTGAACATTTGATAAAAAAATATTTTTAAATCTGTACTCTAGAGTATAATACAATTAACAATAAATGAAAAACATTTTAATAACAGAGTAGTGAATTATATTCAAATTAGGGAATTCAACAGTAAGTGACTATATGTAGGAAAGATATAATATTTAACCGAGAACCTTCGTTGTATAACAATAATTTTAAATTATTAAATGACCTTAAAAAGGTTAACTTTTTTGGTTTTAACAAAGAGGAAAGTATTGTAGCTAAATTAAACTCATTTTTTAATTATTATANCACATTAACCTCGATAACACGACTGATAGCCAAAATAACCTTGATAACACAACCCTCAACAAAAAGAGCACCTTGATAACAAGCATGTTTCCCTAATCCCCTTGAGACACTTCTTATCGAGGTTCTACTGTACTTCCCTGTAAACAAACCTACCATCAAATTTTTTTTATTACATTTAATTAACAATTTTATATCTGCAAAGTTTTTAGTTTACTTAAATTAAAATGTTACTTACAATTTTCAAAGTATTAAGGGGACAATTTATTTTAAACATAATATTTAACAATTAAGCTAAAATAACATTACCTACAAGACTTTTAAGAAAATAAGTTTTGAGATAATTGACTTTGGATTATTTATTTTATTTCTGAAAAGAGGAACTAAAATAATTCAATGTTATTTATTAGGATAGATAGATATTAGATAGGGGTATGGTTTCAGGACCTTCAAAAATAACAAAAATTAACCCCTAAAATTTACATTATGATCACCTTAATAAGGTGATCATAATGCGTCAATGCAAATTGTCGTATGTAAAAAAATCGTATTTTTTATTATTGGTTAAAAATGTTGCATTTAGTTATCCTCACTTGCTGGTAAATTATCGTAAGTCATCAGCTTTCAAATAAGAGATATAATAAAATATCAATTTATTGTATGTTTTTTTCTTTAAACTGCAAATTGTCGTATGTTTTGATTTATCCTTAAAACAATATTAGCTCTCATCAGGAAGATACATTACAACTAGTATTTATTGTTACATGACCCATAAATAAGTGTAACTTTTGTTTTTAAATCCTCTTTTAAAAATAATATGAATGAAAAACTAATTTTAAAAATGTCGTATGTCTAAAAATTTAAACGCAAAAGGTTGTATGTTAGGTGCAAAGTGTTGTTTGTTTAAAAATCTTGACTAATATTTGATTGCAAAGTGAACTTATGTAGCTGTATTTATTATAATATTAAATCCAATGCTTTAGTTGTTTAGCCATGCTTTATTAATAAATACTAAATAAAGAATATTAAAGATGGTATAATAATTTTATCATATTATTAAAAGAAAATATACACCTTTTTGGCTCTCCTGAAAAGTGCCCTTTTTGACTTACGACAATTTGCTGTTTCAGTGACGTTACGTTTGGCCAAAATGTTAAGAGATTTTTTTTTTTTTTTTTTTTTTTTTTTTTTTTTTTTTTTTTTTTTTTTTTTTTT
>KZ651776.1:542194-552656 GCA_001010745.2 Gerris buenoi
CAATACCATGTAGTCGAACCTTATCAATTGCTAGAGATAACGATAACAGGACGTAATTGTACATTTTTCTAGATTGATTACATCGCAACTGTTTTACTGTGATATTAATTATGATTATTACCATCTGTGATATTGTTGTTAAGAGTTTTTAGTTTTAGCTTTATGTTAATGTTTACTGCTAGTCAAAAGAGTTTCATAATTATGTCTGTATAGTATTGTTCGTGATAGTTCTACACAGTGATCTTTTCACTCATGGTAATCATTCATGTTCAAGTACTGCCTTATTTCTCACTTAGAATGAATTTTTAATTAATAATTGACCATCATATTACCAGTATTTATACTATTGATTGTAGGAATTTGACGTGATGAACCACCAGGTCATCGATAGTTACCGTAGTTTTTAATGACGTTGTTTTCACTACTCTTCATATTGAGAACTAAAATAACATTCTAGGATAGAGGTATTTACAAAATCTTATCCAAAAACAATTATCAATTATTGATGTAGCTTTCTGTATGTCATTCTTATATTTCAATTATATATTTTAGGCTCGAAAATGGCTCGAGTAGCCGAAACGTTGCCAGTTAGTATGAACCAGTGTTAGTCTTCTTTTTCTTCCTACCCTGCAAGGATCCATTAGTCACGACTTAATACTAATTTAAAAGGGTACACTTAGCATCACTACACAGAAGATAATATCTTTTGTACATTTCTATCTGCAAGAGGAAATACTTTTGTGTTGTCTTTTTTGTCTTCAGTCTGTGGTTATTTATTTTAAAACCACAGATCTACTCTCTCTTCTCAGTTACCTCATTACCTGTGTGGTTATAGTTCATCAACTCAACCTTGAGGATTCCTCACCCACACACCTGTCTTGTCTTTATTTCATTTCCCACCATTGTTTCATAAAATATCCGTTAATAATAATTAGAATTGTTTTTAATCGATTAAAAACTTCGTAATTGAAATTTCCCATAACGGTTTCAAAGATTTTTATTTTTATTAAACATCTTTTTACTATTGATTGTGCTACAATAGAGACGAATCTGAATTATTTTTTTTTTTTTAGAATTATTACGGTGAGATAACTTGTTAAAAAGATAACTTGTTAAATAAAGTAGTCAGGTATTTTTAATTTTATTGATTAGTTAATTATGATTGGCACTAATTGGACGTTCATAATTTCTGGGATTTTTTTTTTTTTTAGTTGCATATTCTTTCTTATTAGATAAGCTATTCCTATTAGTAAGCGTGTAATTAAGGGCTGACACTAAAGCTTATTTACTTTGTTTGGCTATATTTCATCCCTTAATGGGCACCATCATCATCTTCAGACCTATTATATGTTTAAATTGTAGTTTGTTTACATTGGTAAAAGGTTGGAAACGTGCTTCTTTGAAGAAATAAGTTGTCTTAACGAAGTTAATAAAGGCAACTTTCCACTACAAACATAATATAAGCTGACAAGGTGAATATTACAATAACATTATTGATAGTTGCTAATTTATAAGTTCTATACAAACAGATATATTGCTTCAAAGCTTACCGAAGGTAACGGAAGCATTGTGTTGTGAAAAACTTTTATGTCTCCGATTTTAAAAATTCCAAGACAGAAATCCGTTTCAGACATCAGGGAACATTTTTGGTCTCGTGTCTGTCTGCCTGTCTGTCTGTCGGTCTGAATGATGAAACGTGTGACGATAACTTGAGTAAATTACGACCGATTTTGATGAAATTTGGTAGACATGTTCATTTTAGGACGAGTTTGTTTGACTACATTATCCGTCCAAAAGTGTTTACGAGCAACGCTCGTGTAAACTTGAACTTCAAATTTAAATTTGGAATTTTAAGTCGGGGAAAAATCAAACTTCATCTATTCAATGAGATTTTTTTTGAGATCATTTTTTTCAAATACAATTTTTTTAGTAAAACCAACAGCAACACCGCTATGAAGTGTTAAAGATCGCTAAAACTATTTATAGTTTTTACAACAATAAACAATATAACAATAAAGAAATATAACAATAATGTTAATGATAATATAACAATAAAGTACATGATAGGATGTGAGGAAGCTATGTGCCACACTAATTGGTAGTCTGTTTTAACTTAATTTTTAATCTAAATATAATAATTGTGATTGAATTATTTAAAATCTCAGTAAAAGAGCACCACATTGAATTATTATATCTCCAGGTAACATGTTCAAAATTAAATTAATGTACAATGTCAGGACGTTTGTATTGTTTTTTTTTTTTAATTATTTTTTATTAATATGAACAATAGTAATTTTGTAGTAATTATAATAATATTTTTGTGTTACAGCTCTTCGAGAAGTTAGGATCCAGCTTCTATCTCGTTTGGAGACATGCCGGAATGAGAGACCGTGCATTGATTTCCTGAGCAAGTACAACATTACAGCCCTTTCTCTAGAAGCTAACTTCACACAGGTAAACACTTGTCTATCCAACTTCTTATTTCATTTACATCATCTTGAAGAGAATTAATTAAGCAAGGGTTAACTTATTCTTACATCATTTTAGCTATTTTTTACTCTTCTTTAAGTTTTGGAATCTTCTAGATTTATCTGTCTGCTCGATGTTGTTATTATAATCTTCGCCAACTTAAAATTAGTGCATTGACAGCGTGGGAAATTGAGTGACACGCAGATTGGCCAACCTCTCTGGGGGAGAAAATAAAGCCACTAGGTCTGTGGGTAGGGCAGCGTTTATCCAGATGGCCTCTCCCCTCCACTAGAGACATTTATATTTGCCTAGTTGGCCCGACCTTTTGTCCGGGAAAATCTCAAGCTCTCATTGGCTCCTCACCCCATGTGCTAGTTTTTCCACTAACTCTAAGTTGGCGAAGACTGTAGAGTAAAGTTTATCTCACTTCTCTCGAACTTAAACTGAAAGCAGTCTGGTATTGAGAGCCCTTAAACCTCTCAAACATGTTTTTAAGAGGGTTAAGAGAAAAATAACTGTAAATATAATTAATTTAATTTTTGAATTAACTTCATAGTGTTTATTTTTTGGCTTAAAATCAGACGTGGCTTAAAAACTTTTTTGTCCATGATCAGATTATACTGTTAAATTCTAGTTAGAATTTAAGAAGAAGAGTTCTTCTTCGTAGTTTTAATTTTAAAAAAAAATTGATTTTTGAATCCGAATATTTTCTCCTTGAAAACTATGTAGAAACAGTTTTTTTTTTTTTTTTCACAAACATTTCTGACTACAGTCTGTCCCGAACGAGAGTTACAGTCTTCACACAACTAGAATTAGTGCGTTGACAGCATGGGGAATTGAGTGACACACAGATTGGCCAACCTCTCTAGAGGAAAAAATAAAGCCACTACGAAGCCTTCTTTTACAGTTATCCAGAGGGCCTCTCCCCTCCACTAGAGACATTCATCTTTGTCTAGTTGGCCCGACCTTTTGTCCGGGAAAATCTCGAGCTCTCATTGGCTCCCCACTCCCCAACCCATTTGCTAGTTTTTCCCATGCTGTAAACACACTAACTCTTGTTTGGGACAGACTGTAATATGAAAATATTGTAAATCTAGTCCATTTAAATACCTTTAAAAGATACAATTAATATTCCTCCGAAAGAAAAATGGATTCCAACATAGCAGTGCTCACGGATTTAAGATAATAGGAACTAGAATAATAAATAGGTTGTATATTATGTAAGATAAATTGCCTGAGTTATTTTAAGTCTAATTTTCATATCTTTTACTATCTTTAATCTGTTTGTTTGAAATGTCAAGTTCTTATTTGTGTATTAATTATGGGAGTTTCATATTTGTTTGTAAGGTTTTTCACCATCTTAATTATAATCTGACGCCAAGTCTATTTATAAGTGCTTCCTTCAGCTTATTCATATGAAATCAACACTTCATTATTGCTTCTTGTGGCTTTTGATTCTAATAAAGAGGGTTTTCTTTAACTTATTCAGGTGCATTGCAATGCACATAAAATAACAGTTAAGGTTGTTTGAATTTTTTTTTTAAATAAAAAAATAAATAAATAAATAAATCTAAGAAGATAAATCAAAATTGTTAAAAAAAAAAAAAAAAAAATANCCTACAAGAAATTTAAGTTGTAAATAATTAAAGGACTCCTCCTCTACAATAGTCGAACAACTAGACTTAGTGCTTTGACAGCGCGGGAAAATAAGTGACACACAGATTGGCCAACCTCTCTGGGGGAAAAAATAAAGCCACTAGGTCTGTGGATAGGGGTGGGACAGCGTTTATCCAGATGGCCTCTCCCCTCCACTAAAGACATTTATCTTTGCCTAGTTGGCCCAACCTTTTGTCGGGGAAAATCTCAAGCTCTCGTTGGCTCGTCCCCCCATTTGCTATTTTTTCCCGTGCTGTCAACGCACTAAGTCTAGTTGTTCCATTACTGTAGTTGGCCCTACCTTTTGTCCGGGAAAATCTAAAGCTCTCAATGGCTCCACACCCTATTTACTAGTTTTTCCTGCGCTGTCAACGCACTAATTCTAGTTGTGTGAAGTCTTTAGTGAGTTGACGGCGTGGAAAGTCACTAGGTTTGTGGTTAGGGGGCCTCTCTCCTCCACTAGAGACATTTATCTTTGCCTAGTTGGGCCAACCTTTTGTCTAGGAAAATCTCGAGCTCTCATTGGCTCCCCACCCTATTTGCTAGTTTTTCATGCGCTGTCAACGCACTAATTCTAGTTGTGTGAAGTCTGTAGTGAGTTGACGGCGTGGAAAGTCACTAGGTTTGTGGTTAGGGGGCCTATCTCCTCCACTAGGGACATTTATCTTTGCCTAGTTGGGCCAACCTTTTGTCTAGGAAAATCTCGAGCTCTCATTGGCTCCCCACCCTATTTGCTAGTTTTTCATGCGCTGTCAACGCACTAATTCTAGTTGTGTGAAGTCTGTAGTGAGTTGACGGCGTGGAAAGTCACTAGGTTTGTGGTTAGGGGGCCTATCTCCTCCACTAGGGACATTTATCTTTGCCTAGTTGGGCCAACCTTTTGTCTAGGAAAATCTCGAGCTCTCATTGGCTCCCCACCCTATTTGCTAGTTTTTCATGCGCTGTCAACGCACTAATTCTAGTTGTGTGAAGTCTGTAGTGAGTTGACGGCGTGGAAAGTCACTAGGTTTGTGGTTAGGGGGCCTATCTCCTCCACTAGGGACATTTATCTTTGCCTAGTTGGGCCAACCTTTTGTCTAGGAAAATCTCGAGCTCTCATTGGCTCCCCACCCTATTTGCTAGTTTTTCATGCGCTGTCAACGCACTAATTCTAGTTGTGTGAAGTCTGTAGTGAGTTGACGGCGTGGAAAGTCACTAGGTTTGTGGTTAGGGGGCCTATCTCCTCCACTAGGGACATTTATCTTTGCCTAGTTGGGCCAACCTTTTGTCTAGGAAAATCTCGAGCTCTCATTGGCTCCCCACCCTATTTGCTAGTTTTTCATGCGCTGTCAACGCACTAATTCTAGTTGTGTGAAGTCTGTAGTGAGTTGACGGCGTGGAAAGTCACTAGGTTTGTGGTTAGGGGGCCTATCTCCTCCACTAGGGACATTTATCTTTGCCTAGTTGGGCCAACCTTTTGTCTAGGAAAATCTCGAGCTCTCATTGGCTCCCCACCCTATTTGCTAGTTTTTCATGCGCTGTCAACGCACTAATTCTAGTTGTGTGAAGTCTGTAGTGAGTTGACGGCGTGGAAAGTCACTAGGTTTGTGGTTAGGGGGCCTATCTCCTCCACTAGGGACATTTATCTTTGCCTAGTTGGGCCAACCTTTTGTCTAGGAAAATCTCGAGCTCTCATTGGCTCCCCACCCTATTTGCTAGTTTTTCATGCGCTGTCAACGCACTAATTCTAGTTGTGTGAAGTCTGTAGTGAGTTGACGGCGTGGAAAGTCACTAGGTTTGTGGTTAGGGGGCCTATCTCCTCCACTAGGGACATTTATCTTTGCCTAGTTGGGCCAACCTTTTGTCTAGGAAAATCTCGAGCTCTCATTGGCTCCCCACCCTATTTGCTAGTTTTTCATGCGCTGTCAACGCACTAATTCTAGTTGTGTGAAGTCTGTAGTGAGTTGACGGCGTGGAAAGTCACTAGGTTTGTGGTTAGGGGGCCTATCTCCTCCACTAGGGACATTTATCTTTGCCTAGTTGGGCCAACCTTTTGTCTAGGAAAATCTCGAGCTCTCATTGGCTCCCCACCCTATTTGCTAGTTTTTCATGCGCTGTCAACGCACTAATTCTAGTTGTGTGAAGTCTGTAGTGAGTTGACGGCGTGGAAAGTCACTAGGTTTGTGGTTAGGGGGCCTATCTCCTCCACTAGGGACATTTATCTTTGCCTAGTTGGGCCAACCTTTTGTCTAGGAAAATCTCGAGCTCTCATTGGCTCCCCACCCTATTTGCTAGTTTTTCATGCGCTGTCAACGCACTAATTCTAGTTGTGTGAAGTCTGTAGTGAGTTGACGGCGTGGAAAGTCACTAGGTTTGTGGTTAGGGGGCCTATCTCCTCCACTAGGGACATTTATCTTTGCCTAGTTGGGCCAACCTTTTGTCTAGGAAAATCTCGAGCTCTCATTGGCTCCCCACCCTATTTGCTAGTTTTTCATGCGCTGTCAACGCACTAATTCTAGTTGTGTGAAGTCTGTAGTGAGTTGACGGCGTGGAAAGTCACTAGGTTNCTTATAAAATTATGAATGAAATGGGGCTAGTTTGTCGCTTTATCAGCTGTATAAACCTTACAATGTTTACCTTAACATTTAAATTTATACAAATCACTTAAGCAGCTACCTGTTAACATGACGTTGGGTGAATACCGAGTATGGAGACCCCAGTCCAGGAATTGAACCAAGATCTTTGGTTATCAAGTCATCATCTAAGTTGGAACTATGGCCTAATGCTTATTGTTTGGGGAGCCATCTGCTCTTCTACACGAGCTATTGAGGCCACTTCGTAGGGTCGTGCAGTTGATATCATCTTGATGGGCATAGATACTGATATTCTATTCACTCCAAGTGTTAAGAAACATCTTCAGGAGACTTATGTTGTTCTGAGAATTTATGTGTGTGGCAACCTGTCAAGACAAGATCACCGCTAGAAGACCTAGAACTTTATTGGATAAATGTAAATTTGACACATGCTAATAACATGAAGCCAATATTTATTTGGTAAACCTTACATCCCTATTTTGTGCGTTTTTGGCTAATCTGTTTGCTGTGCTAAAACTAATATGATTTGTATGTTTTGTTTTCATGCCAGCTTCTCAATAGGTACCTTCCTCAGGTAAACTATAAACCATCTTTCATCTTTTTAACCAATTTCTCTTTTATACTTAACACTGTCTAATTTCTATACAAACAACTTTCATTTGTTATGGTTTTAATATGTCGTTTATTTTAAGTACATGGTTCTAACAACTTCTAACCATCGATTATAATTTAAGAGTGCATATTATAGCTAATATTTTTATTTTATTTATTGTTGGAGATTATTATTTGTATTTTTTTATCTTTATCGAAGTATTGTTGCTTAATATTTATTTTAATTACTATTTTATATTATTTTAATAATTATTTATCGAAGAAGATGTTTATTATTAATTTTAAAATTATTTTTCCTATCAATTACCTATTGCAAATTACTACAACTATTATTATTAAATTATGTAATTGTGAGAATGCTGCCTGAATTAGTCATATTACACAGAATGTAAATTACTGGGCAAAAGTGAATATAAAAAATAACAGCTTGAGGGAACTGGGTGAAATTAAATAATAAATAACCATATTAATTCAATGATAAGTATAATAAATTAATTTATTTTGTAGATAAAAATTGATCCCTAAAATTTTGTGTTATCGAAGATTTTTAGGTATCTTGGGATATATAAAAAGGAATATTGTCTTATCCCATTCTGTTATATTTCAACTCAATTCGAGTCATTTTCAAGAACCTAAAATCAAACTCTTATTTCTTAAACATTATGTATGTTTGAACAATTAAAAACAGTTATTACCCTTAAAAGAGTTTTTTTTACTTACTACTTCTGGTTAACATAATTTATAAATAACTTTTTTTTGTGATTTTTAAAAACAATGTCAGATATGAGGGCCCCAAAAGAACTTAAAAAATATTTTCTTCAATAAATTATGTCATTTTTTTTTTTATATTAACCAGAAATATTAAGATCTCTTGTTAAGGGTAAGAACAAGGGAGCCAGGGTAACCAAGCGTCTTAAGGCGCTTGCTCAGCTATCAATAAGTCGAGGCAACTCGAGGTCGTGGTTCGATCCCGTGCCATGATACTCTGAATTGCATCAATGAATCGCGGACGGTGCAGGGCGAGGGACACCCTTTATGGGGACTCTTCCCACACTCTTTGACTCACGCTTATATAGCTTACTAATGACCACACCATACTCGCTTCGGCGGTACAATGTACAAATGTATGATGTGTGAAGTAGCTGGAACTCTCCACCACGGGGTGGAATAAGAATATAATTGTTTGATAGGATTGTATTTGTTGTAGGTACTTGAAAATAACTCGAATGGAGACAAAATGTAGCAGGATGAAATAAGAGAATATGTTTTTGTATATATCACAAAAGAACCACAATCTTCAATAATACAAAATTAATTTATTGTTGAAATATATTATTATTTAGTGTGTCAAGAATGTCTCGCACAAAAAGTAAAATTCATTTTAAATAAACACATCACTTTAATGTAACATGTTTTAGAGTTGTAATCTTGGAACAATAAATAAATAATTAACTTGAATTTTATTTAGGTTTAAATGGAATAATTTTATATTATACGTAATTGAAGGGTGTAATGAAAGAAGGAGTTATGTGAAATGTGTTTATATTTTGATATTAATGCATAGTTAGTGTTTTGTGTCTGTAGAGAACTATATGCTAGTTTTCTGAATTAGCCGGTGGAAGAATGAGCTATTTCCTCAATTGAATTTGTTCAATGTGTTTCCTCAATTTGAATTCTGATTGTTTTTAAATAACAAATATGGTAACATCGACTCTTTCTTCTGTTCCACTCACCTCTTCAATTCTACCCTAGTTTTGAAACTTTATTTAATGAAAGAAACTATCAGACAAATAACAAAACTTCATCTTCATATTTAGATGAAGTGGGAATAGTTGGCCCTCTCTCATCGCTTCTACAAAACGTTTAAATTCTACATCTGAAACAGATTTCAATTGCATTTTTAAAAGAGATATTAATTTTTATAATTTTTAAAAAATAATGTTTTTAAATAAATGTATGTAAAAATTTGTGGATGAGTTAATGATATCGTTGATGTTATATTCTGAAGAAAAAGAAATCTTCAAATATGATAGATTTTTAAACAAAAGCCTATGATACATCAGGTCCAGGACTAGAGAACTAATGTGGATTTGCTTTCTTTTAAGTTGGAAATAAAAATCTGAGCTTTAAACTTGATATCTTTGGTTGCATCTCTGCTCTTACTCAGAAATGTTGATAATTATTTGTCATTAGTTAATCTGAAAATTTTTTATATTGCATCGTTTAGTTAGTTGATTTAAATGTCAAAATAATATTTCAATAATACAAAATTAATTCATAGGTAAAATATATTATTATTTAGTGCGTAAAGTGGTAGTCAAGAATGTCTCACACAAAGTAAAATTAATTTTAAATATACACTCGGTACGAGGTCGTGGGTTCAATTCCTCACCGTGATGCTCTTATTTATATGGCTCACTAATGATCACATCATAATCGCTTCGGCGGTACAATGTACAGAGGTATGATGTGTGAAGTGGCTGGAACTCTACCACCGGTATAGTAAAATGGGCCTAAAAGATGGCCTAATTGCAAGGTTCGAACCAGTGGTTCATCCTACCATCTAGTACTAGGATCTTACTACTACTAGAATTGTCCCCTACTATAGAATAACAGGGCATTACTTATCACTTAATCTTCCTACTAAAAAAAAATCAAGAGGATATGTCAGCCTCCAGAATGTATTTATTATTATATTAATTAATTTACTATTATGGTTTGTTTAGCTTCCTGATGTGACTACAAGTCTGCACAACGTATCGGCGCTGCTTGCTGATAACATCGAGGAAGAAGTGCTGAAGGGTAAGGACCAGTTTGATAGAATCAAGTACAACATACAGACTTCCGTCGACCGTAGAATACCTGAGATATCGAAGGAAATCAGCAAAGCAGGTAACACCAGTTTGTCTTGACTTTATCTGTAAACAAATTCAAAAGGATTTGTACTAAATAATGAAAATTCACTCAAGTAGTTCAATTGAATTGTGGACACAGTTGGTGTTCACTTAAGTGTGAAAATACTTAATAATAGTAATAATATATTTATTTGTCTTAGACAGTACAGTCTTTACAAAGGGGGTTTCCTCTGAGGACAAAATATATAACATAATTATAAAAAAAGATCAAGCTTGATAGTAAAGTAAATACTTTTT
>KZ651777.1:3869-17339 GCA_001010745.2 Gerris buenoi
CGCGTCATGCTTATCTTTAATACTGGTAAGTTTCACGCTTTTATCTCTTTTGGTTCAAAAGTTATTGGAACCGTACAGAGTGACAGACGGACACAGAAACGATACTATAAGGGTTTCTTTATTTTGGTTTTACCAACGAAACCCTAAAAAGGGTTTATTCATGGATAATACACAATATTAAATTTAAATGATAGAAGAAGTGATAGAAATGAAATTATAGAAACACGAATATAAGGATACGGAAAAGGTTTTCTTTAATTAAATCGTGTTTTTATTTCACTTATTGCTTCCGAGCTTACCGAAGGTAACGGAAGCATTGTGTTCACTTTTGAAAACGAAAAACTTTTATGTCTCCGAGTTTATAAATTCCAAGACAGAAATCCGTTTCAGACATCAGGGAACATTTTTGGTCTTGTGTCTATCTGTCTGTCTGTCTGTGTGTCCGCAAATTTTGAAACGTCCAACGATAACTACTGTAGTAGGTATACTGTATACCTAGAATACTGCAGAAATTAAGTGCTTCCGATAACAATACATATAATAATCAATCATTTTATTTATTTATATAATATATAAGGTGTATCAATTTCAGACAGATAAAGAAAAAGGAACAAAAAAGTTTATATAAAGCTATAGTCCAATTTTCAACGGTGTAGGAACTATAAGCGAAATAGACTATGTTAAAAACAATCCACGTTTACCTTAAAAACTCAAACAATATTAATTTTGGAACAATGAATGAACAATCATTGGAAAGAGCAGTAAATTTCTTATAAAATTATGTATGTTTCAGATAGATGACTTGTTGCCTTTTAAGTGTGAACCAGAGCTGTTTGAAAACAAAAACTTTTGAAAAACAGAAATTAAAAAAATATGAAAAACTTTAAGCCCACTTATCGATATGACCCGAATGGAAAAAATGCGTAAGTTAGGAAAAGTTGGAGCTATTAATAAGCTTTAAAACGATACCAAATACTTCACATTATTCTAACTCTAAGTGGGCAAACAAACCATTTGTTACAAAATGGACTATTAACTTTGGTAATTTTACATAAGTGGACAATTAAAGAACTTGCGCGAGTAGTAGATGATATGAAGTGAGAAACAAAAACAGGAAAACACAATACAGACGAGAGGCTACACAAATGGACACCAAAATACTACGCGAAAAGTAGATGTTGTGAAAAGAGAAGAGACACAAAAACAGGACCACAAAATACAGACGAGCTGGCGTCAGAAACTTTATAGATATACAAAACAATAGAGATAGGATGCTATGCGACGAGCTGGCGCCAGAAACTTTATAGATATACAAAACAATAGAGATAGGATGCTATGCGACGAGCTGGCGTCAAAAACTATATAGATATACAAAAACGAGAGGGATAGGATGCGACACGGCAAGCACGCCAAAACACTATACACTCTAGCGTCCTCAGCGATGAGGGGGGTTTAGACAGGTGTGCCAACAGAAAAAAGGGGGAAAGAAAATATAAATAAAGATTAAGTTTAGACTTAACTAAAGTTTGGCAAGGGCGCCAATTACGAATTGAAAGAAAAATACGCAAAACAAAACACCATTGTTGTAGAAAAAACATGTTGTGCTTGCAGCTGGTGAAGGGCAAAGAAACGTGACGTTATCAGCTGTGGCATCTTTGAAGATCTATTATTTGACAATAATAGATCCTCTCGTTACAGAACTAAAATTTTAATTTAATTTTATAGGACATTTCCTGCTCTTTCCAACGATTGTTCATTCATTGTTCCGAGATTAATATTATATTTTTTGAGTTATTTTAGTTTTTTAAGGTAAACATCGATTGTTTTTAACACAGTCTATTTTCGCTTATAGCTCCTACACCGTTAAGAATTGGACTATAGCTTATACCAACTTTTTTGCTCCTAATTACCTGTCTATCTGAAATTGATACACCCTGCACTATGCATACTTTTTACACAATTTTCATCTTGTTACAAAATAATAAAATTAAATTTATTGAAGCGAGAGTAGTGAGCTTCCTACATTCAACGAAATATGCTCCGTGTCTGTCTGTGTGCCTGTCTATGTGTATGAAACGTACGACGATAACTTGAGTAAAAGTTGACCGATTTTGATGAAATTTGGTACACATGTTCATTTTACTAATGCTCAGGACGAGTTCGTTGGACAACGTTGTCTGCCCAAATTAAAATTTGAAGTTGAGGACGGGAAAAAAATCTAACTGTATCTATTCAATGAGACGAACATTTTTTCAAATAACCTTTTGTAGTAAAACCAACAGCGACAACGCTATAAATTAATAAAGATTGTTAAAACATACACATATTTATTACTATACGCTCACTTCAATGATAGAGCCACGCGATGCCTAGTTTATAAACGGATATATTATATAACATATTATTATACTTTTTAAAGATATGATGATACCTTGAATATTGGGATTATAGGTTTTGTGTTTAAAAAAAGGCAATTTAATTGAGCGAATTAAAAAGGAAGTGAATGGATAAAAAAAAGAGAAAACATAGACAGAATAAAATGGTTCAGTATTATCTAAAAGTAGTTAAAGTGAAATGGGTATAAAAGGGAGTTGTAAATAAGAGGAAATGGTCCATGAAGTAGTCTCGACTTATCTAGGGATCTTGTCTTAGCGAGGATACTAGTCCCCCTGAAACATCCGATTCCTACCCAGCATTTCGATAAAAACTTGATTTTTTTTACTTTGGTGTAAATTACTTAGAATGATGGTTCCTCCTTTCTCTCTCTCTTTTTATCACTTATCAGAATTAACACTAAAACTTGTCTAACATTTTATCGTAATAAGTTCTTAGTTTTGTAGTCTAACAGTAATTTTAGCTGAGAAGTTATAAGTTTCTTTTTTTATTGTGATATAATAACTAACTAAATAATATTGAGGTGACACTTAAACCTACGCTATGTTCGCTATAAGTATGAAAAATACCTTTCTATTCTGACAACGGAAGTGGCCACAAAGAATTGCGTACGCTGTTTCGGTGTTAGCTCTGTCGTTACGTGTCGCAGAGTTGTTTAAATTGTGACAAAATTTCTCATCAATGTTTAGCGTCTGGTAAAAATAGGCATACCCACTACATTACCTTGAACGATGACAGAAAAAATCCTAAATATTTACGACCAGACAAATTTGGTCCGAGACAACTCAGACAATCTTTTTAGCTCAGTGTTTTACATTTATTTTCGAGTTTTCGTAGGTATAAATTTAATTTCTATTGAAAATTTTATCAACATTTATTTTAAAAATAACTTCCTCTCGCAGGGTAATCGAACCCGACCTCTCTCCATCCTTGTTTAAAGCTATTTTTCTGGGAACACGGCTTATGTCGTCGGATTCAAATTTAAATAGACAACATTTTAGAATTTTTTAATCAAAATCGTCGGAACCGTTTTCGAGAAATAATTTGGAAGTTTTTGAGGGTAGCACCTCCAACTTTGGAGCTAAAATTTATTTCTCGATTTCATCTCGAGGTATGATTTTTCAAAACATGTAAGCCAAATTTTTATATATATATATTTTTTTTTTTTCAAAATCAGCCCAGTAGTTTAGGCTCTACAGGTCTGTACGAACGATATTCGACTGACAGACATTTATTAAAAACCACTTTTTAGGACTGGGTGAAGAACGAGATATTGTTTTTCGCTGTTACAACATAATACATAGCATACATAGCGTAGCAATCTGTATGATCACAGCACATGATGTCACACGCATGTATGATGACAAGCAGGAATTTTAATTAATAATAATGTAAGCAAAACAAGGTTTACATGAATATTATATGTAACAATTATATTTTAACTAAGTTTGGCAATTGTATTTTTAGGTTAGGAATTGCGGTATGTTCCTACTTATGAACAAGACTAGTAGTTGAGTAGGTATTAAAAAATAATTTTAAAATGGCAATTTTCTATTACAAAAGATTGAAGATCATAGCTCTGAAAATGACAAGGATAGTTTTTTTTCCTAAAACCTTTCGCCATTAGGTACTATTTTTATAATGCAACAAATAATAATGGTTGTATAAACTTGTAGTGACATGATTAAGTCATGTCACTCAGATTTATTTTTTTGTTTATTGTCAACTTCAAATCCAGAAATTAATTCAGATTTTTCAGTTTTTCAATTTCCTTGGATTTTTATATTATAGTGTACTAATTTCTTTGTGAAATAAATATAGTTTTTTCATACAAAGTGTAGTGCATCCTATAAACTATTCATGGAAAAATAAGATTTTGACATGTTGTAATTAAATTATATTGATTCTTGAAAATGACGCAAGAAGTCGAAATACAGCAGTATGATGTATGAGAGTTAGTTTTATATTACATCCTTAAAGACCCACACGAAACAACAATAATAGGCCAAATTTATGTTTTAAAATTAAAGTTTAAAACATTGAAGTGGTCCTTGTGGCAAGTTGCTTCACCACACCCCCTTTACATTCCGTTTTTTCGACCGTAAAAGTAAGAAGATTCGAAAGTTTAAAATTTCAAAAGTTTTGAAATAGTTCTGGCTTATGAGTGTAATGGTTATACTCCAATATACACGCTGGATTCATATACTGAATCCACTTATACGGCTTCACGATAAGATGTTAGTTTCACCTCAAAGAAGAAAGTTTAATGAAAATTGCATTTCACTCTATATCGCACAGCATTAAACACATTTCCAGGGATAACATTTTTAGAGATACATTTGTAGAAACACAAGCTCAAATGTATATGGAGTTTATAAAAGTGTATATAAAGAACATAAAATATTGAAAAACATCATGTTACATTTGTGCATGAAAAAAGAAGAAAATAAAACTAAATAATATTGTCGTTGGACTGTTATTGAAAAAACATTAATTACAGATTCCCATCCAGACGGTAAAAGAAATATAATCACATCTCTACCAATAATAAACCAGCGACCCGTAATAGTAATAAAATCTGCCCTCAGTTAAATACAGGTTCATGGTCGTCGAGCATACAACTTAAATGTCATCTAGTTTCAAAATTTCAACGAGATATGCTATTCCATTTCGTATCATAATAACTATAAAACTGGAGAACGACCAGCAATAAAGTTCTTTTATTACTGGTACAACTACACTTCGATATGACCGGTGAAAGATTATTACAAATATTGAAGCAGACTCACTAAGGGATGTAAGTTTTATTAGAGTTACAACTTCATCCTAAATATTCAGAATATTAAGTATGATAATTTAAAAATGTAAATTTTTTATCAAAATAAACGAATAAATAATATTTGTATCAAACTCGAGAACAATGTTTTTTAATCAACATTTCTTTCCTAAATGATCTGGATCTCATTTCCAGATCATAAAAACATATCATTATAACTAACAATGTTGTTTAGTACAGTTATAAATATTTTATACAGGCCTTTAAGCTAAGTAGGGCTCATGTTAGGAATCAGTGGCCAGTGGCTGTTTCCTAATGCTATATTATAGCAAACCATCACCTACGTGATGGTCAAGCCAATTGTAATGGCTAAGATTTTTGTTTCATGTAAAAATTGTAAATGATCGGGACTACATCACGTTATTCATTGTATAATTATTAATTAACTACCCAGTAAATTTACCTATTTCAAACGAAAAAAAAAAAAAAAAATAGTATTCGTTCAGACGAATAATTATTTTTGAAGAAATGTTTGATCATGTGAACCTTTTTCGTGTTTCTGTTGATCTTTCGTTTAACTTTCAATAAATTTTCGGTTTTTTTTTAATAAATTACATGGCTTGTCCACAGATATTCTCACTTTAATTTCAATCGTTTACGCTGATTATATGTTGTTAAATTTATACTTTTATTCATGTTAAAAAGAGTTTGGCAGATTTAAAAATAGTCTGCCAAATAATGTTGCAGAGAGCTTTCTCGACTCCTATCATGTATACTTTAATGATGTTTTAGGTTTTACGACCAATTAGTGAANTCTGCAAACGTCGCTTCAACTTCAGAAACACCTTCATCGAACGACCTGCGAGCTCAAGTTTGTGCACTCACCCAACAGGTTAACGAACTGGCTAACATCGTACGTGGTCAAAACCGTTACCATTCACGTTCGCGGTCGCGAGGTAGTTTCAAACTGAAAAACCGGACAACCTCGCAGATGCCCGACAGTAAACCGGGAATTTGCTGGTTTCACAAAAGATTTGGTAAGGAAGCTAGAAAGTTCATCCAACCATGTAACTTGTCGGGAAACTAGCTCTGCTCTCGCGGCGGTGAATGAACAGAGCTCGACATCAAGCCGCCTCTGGATAACCGACAAAACTACAGGTTATTACATACCAAAAAAGCATCGCAGATCGATTTTTAATAGTGTACATAACCTCTCACACCCCAGCAGTCGCACAACCTCACGCCTGGTTCGGGAACGATTCATCTGGTCTGGGATTGGTAAAGACTGTGCTAACTGGTCTCGCATCTGCGAAGCATGCCAACGCTCAAAAATTCATCGGCACACAAAAACCGGAATTCAGAACTTTCCACTGGAAACAAACCGTTTCGGGCATGTACACGTTGACCTCGTGGGACCCCTTCCGCCAAGCCGTGGGTTTTCCTACCTTTTAACAATGGTAGATAGATTCACGCGCTGGATGGAGGTCATACCTATCGCAGACATGTCCGCTGAAACAGTGGCTTACGCGTTTTATTCAAATTGGATTGCTCGCTATGGAGTACCCAACGCCATCACTACCGACCAAGGGCGTCAATTCGAGTCCCAGTTATTCCAATCTCTAACGCGAATGACTGGGGCGAAGAGGTACCGAACCACTCCATACCACCCTGCAGCCAACGGCCTAGTGGAGAGACTTCACAGGCAACTGAAAGCTGCCTTGAAATGCCATGAGGACAAAGCCTGGATGGTAGCGCTACCATCAGTGCTCCTTGGACTCCGCGCAGCCTTTAAAGCTGACCTCAACGCCAGTCCTGCGGAACTTGTATTCGGCACATCCCTCAAACTTCCTGGGGAGTTCTTTTCTCCACAAGAACGGGATATTAATACGCACGATTTCGTCAAAACGCAGACTGAGGCGATAAACAATATCAGACCTACACCCGTCAATCACCACGGGGAACAAAAAGTGTTTGTACACAAGGACTTAGCCACCTGCTCCCACGTTTTCCTTCGTGACAACACAGTAAGAAAACCTCTACAACAACCTTACACAGGTCCACACGCCGTCATCGCAAGGACAAACAAGATGTTCAAAAATCAACTTTAAGGGAAAGGAGAAGGTAGTCTCGACGGACCGACTGAAACCTGCATATCTCGACCATGACTGCTCTGAGACTTACAATAACCATCACAACAAAGACAAGACCTACAGGAACACTACTAACGGCAACCCCTGTAAACGGAAAGTCGTCCGCTTTAACTTGCCTTAAGCAGTCGACTTGAAGAGGAGGGGGAATCCTGTAGTGACATGATTAAGTGATGTCACTCAGATTTATTTTTTTGTTGTCAACTTCAAATCCAGAAATTAATTCAGATTTTTCAGTTTTTCAATTTCCTTGGATTTTTATATTATAGTGTACTAATTTCTTTGTGAAATAAATATAGTTTTTTCATACAAAGTGTAGTGCATCCTATAAACTATTCATGGAAAAATAAGATTTTGACATGTTGTAATTAAATTATATTGATTCTTGAAAATGACGCAAGAAGTCGAAATACAGCAGTATGATGTATGAGAGTTAGTTTTATATTACATCCTTAAAGACCCACACGAAACAACAATAATAGGCCAAATTTATGTTTTAAAATTAAAGTTTAAAACATTGAAGTGGTCCTTGTGGCAAGTTGCTTCACCACACCCCCTTTACATTCCGTTTTTTCGACCGTAAAAGTAAGAAGATTCGAAAGTTTAAAATTTCAAAAGTTTTGAAATAGTTCTGGCTTATGAGTGTAATGGTTATACTCCAATATACACGCTGGATTCATATACTGAATCCACTTATACGGCTTCACGATAAGATGTTAGTTTCACCTCAAAGAAGAAAGTTTAATGAAAATTGCATTTCACTCTATATCGCACAGCATTAAACACATTTCCAGGGATAACATTTTTAGAGATACATTTGTAGAAACACAAGCTCAAATGTATATGGAGTTTATAAAAGTGTATATAAAGAACATAAAATATTGAAAAACATCATGTTACATTTGTGCATGAAAAAAGAAGAAAATAAAACTAAATAATATTGTCGTTGGACTGTTATTGAAAAAACATTAATTACAGATTCCCATCCAGACGGTAAAAGAAATATAATCACATCTCTACCAATAATAAACCAGCGACCCGTAATAGTAATAAAATCTGCCCTCAGTTAAATACAGGTTCATGGTCGTCGAGCATACAACTTAAATGTCATCTAGTTTCAAAATTTCAACGAGATATGCTATTCCATTTCGTATCATAATAACTATAAAACTGGAGAACGACCAGCAATAAAGTTCTTTTATTACTGGTACAACTACACTTCGATATGACCGGTGAAAGATTATTACAAATATTGAAGCAGACTCACTAAGGGATGTAAGTTTTATTAGAGTTACAACTTCATCCTAAATATTCAGAATATTAAGTATGATAATTTAAAAATGTAAATTTTTTATCAAAATAAACGAATAAATAATATTTGTATCAAACTCGAGAACAATGTTTTTTAATCAACATTTCTTTCCTAAATGATCTGGATCTCATTTCCAGATCATAAAAACATATCATTATAACTAACAATGTTGTTTAGTACAGTTATAAATATTTTATACAGGCCTTTAAGCTAAGTAGGGCTCATGTTAGGAATCAGTGGCCAGTGGCTGTTTCCTAATGCTATATTATAGCAAACCATCACCTACGTGATGGTCAAGCCAATTGTAATGGCTAAGATTTTTGTTTCATGTAAAAATTGTAAATGATCGGGACTACATCACGTTATTCATTGTATAATTATTAATTAACTACCCAGTAAATTTACCTATTTCAAACGAAAAAAAAAAAAAAAAATAGTATTCGTTCAGACGAATAATTATTTTTGAAGAAATGTTTGATCATGTGAACCTTTTTCGTGTTTCTGTTGATCTTTCGTTTAACTTTCAATAAATTTTCGGTTTTTTTTTAATAAATTACATGGCTTGTCCACAGATATTCTCACTTTAATTTCAATCGTTTACGCTGATTATATGTTGTTAAATTTATACTTTTATTCATGTTAAAAAGAGTTTGGCAGATTTAAAAATAGTCTGCCAAATAATGTTGCAGAGAGCTTTCTCGACTCCTATCATGTATACTTTAATGATGTTTTAGGTTTTACGACCAATTAGTGAATAAATTTGTTTATAATCTCTCTGTTTTTACGAGAGTAAAAGTATCAATATATAATGTATGCAGACCTGAAGATACTACAAAAGAGTTACTTATTTATTTATTACCCGTAGAAAATGAAAAGGAATTAGAAGCAAAATTTGCAAAAAAAAAAAAAAAAAAAAAAAAAAAAAAAAAAAAAAAAAATGTAATTTACCTACTACTAATTTATTTGATTATATTTTATTTTACACCCTTATTTAACTTAAATTCAAATTTTAACTCACTGTATTATACATAAAGTGGTACAATAGACACAAAATACAATTTCAATTAAATTGTTATTTTTCAGCATTATCTTAAATATATTTTGTCATGCCAATCAATTTTAACAATCCTCATTAATTTTAACTTCCTTAGTAACAATTTATTTAAGTACATCAAATCTATATGTGAGTGGGTCCAACTCATTCACTAACTTATCAAAAACTTTAGCACTAATACTTCAGAACTAGCTCTGATAGCTAAATAAAAAGAAGTTACAGAAGCAATAGTTTCACAGATTAATACAAGGGACGTTTTCATACGAATCAAGAGTTCTCTCTTTCAAAGTTTCGTGAAAGAAAACAGATAAACAAACTTATGGATCAATTTAATGATATAGCTTTACTTGATACAACTCAAATACCATAAAGATAAAACAAGTAATCCAATATATTATTAGTGCCTATTAATAAAAGAGACAACCATAACATACTAAGAATCGTAATTTGTTAATTTTTAGTATCCAACAAACTCCAAGGTTAAATATAAAAAATAATATAGCAAGAATAAAGGATTGATAGAGACATAGTATAGATAGATAGAGAAAAAAATAAAAAGTAGATAGAGAAGAATATCAGAAAGACAGTGAAAAAGAGAGAGTGGACAAAAAAAATATAACTAATATTTTAGCTCACATGGTTCCAAAGAAATCGTGACGGTTTGACGAGAATTTTGATTTTATGGACATACATAGAGTATGAAAGGAAAATATTTCTAATAACTCCGCGTGGTGCAACTACCACCAAGAGGCCAGTTAGATGGTCTAGCTAGATCTGCCAACGGGATACGTCATACACTACCTTATACATTTTTAAGCATCTATAATATAGTATGTGATAGATGGCTCAATGTCAAACCATCAGTATTCTCCAAACAAATTGAGAGCTTCTCAAAAGAGGTAGCGCTACCAGGTTTTGGCATCAAAAACCATGGTTAACATTCGCAGTTCAAATAGTCAACATTGTAGTCCTGGTTTACCGACAAACATATTATCACACTTCACACAATAATTGTGAAGAGTTTGGTCTTTCAGCCCGAGTTTTTTCAATGGACTGCTTAAGTGATCTGTGATTTCGGGTGCAAAAACCCCGAAATAAAATCGAACAACGGGTTTAGTCGTGACCACGTAACAAACTAATTTACAGACCAAGTCAGAATGCCAAATGGTCGTTGTGGTGTTTATTTAGGAGACTTAGCTCCAATCGGTAAACAAAATGGATGGTACGGGGGTTAGTGTGTCGCTTCGTCAGCTATAGAACAGAATAATTATAAAGAAAAAGTTTAATAATATTGAGAAGAAAAATGAATATTAGTATATACAATTTTTAGCACATACCTAATAATTATTGATGGTTATGAGTGATGGACCAAAATACCATTTATACCATTTTTAACGAGACGATTGGATTCATATTATAAGGTCATCTTCAGTCATAGCTTTATGATTATATATAATTCTGTACTTAATGATACTTGGGATTAAGACCTTATAGTTCATTAATTGTCAATTTTGGTTATTACAGAAATAAAGCTATGACTGGAGATGACCTTATAAAGAAGGGTCGAAACGTCTCGTTAAAACTGAAATAAATGGTATTTATTCACATCTTAAGTGGTCCATCACTCATAACCATCAATATTCAATCTAAAAGGTGTCGATCCCAACATATCCTAATAATTATTTCAAGTAATATAAATTAATATTAAAACTATTGAATACAGCCTTAATTTTGTATTTATATGCCTCTTCCTTTCTTCTATAATACACTCATAGGATAGCAAATTATGTCCAGAATATATGGATCCATACCAATTGATAATTGATTGTTTGTACATACCATCTAAAAAAAAGCAACCCCTTCAGAATATTTTACAAACATCAAATCTCTTAAATTAGTTTCTAGGTTGTTGACCAGTTCAAAACCATTGAGGCTAAGCGCAGAAAAAGAGGGGGAAAAGAGAAACAATTATATCAATTTTTATTTGAACCGTTCTCCAATCAAGAGAAGTGGATTAAAAAAAAACAACAACTAGAATGGGGAAAAAACAACAAAAAACACGCTTGGATATTTTCAAAATAAACCATCAAATTAACAAATCTAAAAGAGAGGAATGAAAAATGTTGTAGCGAAAAAGTGAAAAATCACTAGTACCTTGGCTCTGGATAGCGAAATAAATGTTAAAAAGAAAAGCAGCAAATCGAATTACACAATTCTGTCTATGAAAAAACCATCCTCTTTTGTTTTCACCAGCTTCTATTTGTGTGAGGTCTAAATGAATGAGGGAATTTAATTGAGCTCCAAGCGATTAGAAATGCGTTTTGGATTTTCAAGCTATTTTTTCACTTGATTGAGCAAGGCAGTAAATTTTACTCGTTGGAAAAATGTAAATGTTTAGATTTTCCATCTGTTTTAAGGCCTTCATTTTCATAGATGATTACTCGGTAGAGTTTTCGTTCGAAACATACAAAGAAGGCATAAAGAGCTATGAATTAGGTTCGTTTGAAACAGTTTTAATAAAGGTTAATTGGAACGCATATTACGTGCGGGTGGCCAAATCTGAATTATCCACTGATTGCATTTGTCAGTAATTTGAGCATAAGTATAAGTACTTTAAAATACATTCGAAGTACAAAGGTTAATGAATAGGAAATCATAATCAAAATAATTCTGTTTTAGTTATTCAGCATGCAATAATAATAATGATAGTTCTCTGATAAAGACTGCAATCTTTCCCAAGATTTCTTAGAATTTACTGAAGATTTCTAAGAATTTTCAGTATACTCTGTAGAAATATGCGTAAATGAATCTATTGTTACAAAATTCTTAACAAGTTTCTAAACAGAAATTCTACTAACCGAGTCAATCTTCAGTTACGGTATTTTATTCTACGGATCTACTTCCCATTCCAATTTTAACAAACTAACCACTATTAAAAAAACAATTATCAAAATCTGTCTCCATAAAGCGTTAACTTATTCCTCTTAAGAACATTCCGATTTCTTAGTTCTCCCCTTAAATATCTTGTTCAAGAAAGCAGTTATTCAAAATTATTTTTATTGTGAAACATATAGTCCTCCACACTATATTCCATAAATACAAATATCCCACCCGATCTAAACAGCAGTTATTTGTCAATGTACCTCACTATTAGTCCACCAGTAAACAAAAATCCATTCCAGTATTGGGACCTAAATTTTACAATTAAATGCCCGTTGAAATTAGAAACCTCAATAATACTAATTCTTATAAATAAACATCTATCCGAGCAACTGACATTGGCCAAATAATATTAATTATTGCTTTTATTTAATTATATTTGAATGTTATTTAAAATCGCATAAACAGGCCTTTCACGAATGTCTTTTGTTATTTTGGAAATGAGACTTTGATCTACACTTAGAATAATACTATATATAGAAGGAGTGTCACTGATAACATTGAAAACAACTTTGGTTGTGATCCTTATCCGCGTTCTAAAAATTCATTTTTGTAATTTGTGATGTCATAACTCTAAAATTATTTGCCTTCGGTTTTATAATTTAATTATAATTATTGATAGTCAGTTTAGTTTATTGCAATATTTTTTTTGTGTTTTATCTTATTTTAGTTTGAAATATGCTAAAAATAATGTTTATTATATCATGACGGGCGAGTTGAAAAAAATTACGTCAGAGTGAAACGTAAACAATAACCAATGGCAGGGCTTGTTTTCTTGACGTTTGTGAGCGGGCTTTGAATAGTCACTAAAGCGTGGCCAACCTTCTCCAGCTTAAATGAAAAAAAA
>KZ651777.1:62738-87741 GCA_001010745.2 Gerris buenoi
CCCCCCCCCTAAAAAAAATCAAATCTTTTTTTCTTTCTTGGATTCTATACTGTAGACAAATCGCAAAATTAGTAAGATGACAGATGTTTCAATGGAGCAATGGAATGAAAGTACTTCATCCAGAGTAACTATCTACAATTTAGAAGGAATAGAAGGAGAGAGGGAAGCGCCACACATAATTATGGTTTTAAAAAAGAGCTAAATGTTTCCCGGCAATTAGAAAGGATTTGCTGATATTGCTTTCACAGCCCAGCACGACATGCACTATTGAGCGTTCATTGAGCTCCCTTAGCTGAATCAAAACATGGCTAAGAAGTACATGGTGAAAACAGGTTAAATGGGTTAGCCATGTTAAGCATTCACCGACAAGGAGTTTTCGCTAACAAGGATCAACTAAAATTACTTTTAAAAAAAAATAGTAGGAAGTACTAGGTAACTACTACTACTACTTGGTTATCATTACCCCCCCCCCCCCCATCCCTTATCATGAACTGCCCCCCCCCCTTCCGTTTTGAGCTGGATACGCCCATGTTGCGTATGTTAAAGTTATCTAATCAATTCGAAGTAATCAAAAAAGAAAATAAAATAGATTAGCGTATAATAGAGGACAGCCAACTTTGGAGATAAAATTATTTCATTATGCCAAATACTCAATGACCACATCTAATTTTTAACTAAAGTAGCAAGAATAGTTTAATATGGAAGGGAACAAGATTTGAATTGGTCAATATCCAATAGACAACCTTTGGAACAGATAGGATGTGGAGAGTAAAGTATCTACATGTTTATTAAATATAAGCACAAATTTCATATATAATCAAAGCAGCTTTCGGTCCCTATAAGGCTATCATCAGAGCTGAAAAAGGTAAAAACGTGAAACAAACCAAGTAACTCATAGGGGTGTGGTGGCCAGACATTGGCACAAAAGATACTTTATATTGATCTTCAATTGAGGAGATGTAAACGAGTCCTCCCATCCTATAATAACCTAATGGTGTGTTAAATAAATAAACAAATACAGTCTCTCCACGGAAGATAATACTTGTTTATTTATCAATGCAGCTTTCGGCTTTTATAAAGCCATCATCAGTGCCTATGAAAAAACATAGTGTTGAAACTTACTAACATAAAACCAAACTGAAATTACAAAAACGAATAAAAGCTGATGCCAAAATCTACAAAAAATAAGAGACAAAAATATAACTACTAAAAGCTTAGAAAAAGATTAACAAAAAACTAAAAAAACATAATGATGTGTTGTTTTCCAGATAGATGAAGAGATATGTTCAACAATTATGATCCGTAGGTCCTCGTGGGGTGACTTCGTTAAAACATTCTTGTTTGGAGAAAAATTTAAGAAAACATTATAGGAGTCTATCTTTAATGGCGTAGCACGAAATATCCTTTTAGTAGTGATAGCGAAACGTAGGACTTCAATACTTCGTAACAACGAGGACTAGGATTCCACTGGAATACCTAAATTTATATGATGAATACTAGTAATTACTATTATATGAAATAGCTGACCCTACCCTTATGATCTGTTGATCGGGAGGTATCAAAAACCATAGTCAGAAAAAAAAATCAAAAATATTATTTTTTAGTTTGAATGATAATATCTAAAATGTGAAAAATGAAAGACAGGGGTGATGATACTTTAGTTAAAATCTGAGTGAACATAAAAGGAAATAAAATAGCTGCACCATGAAATTCCAGATATAAATTTCACAAATTCCGGGAAGAGAATTTTGAATTGTTAAATAAGAAAATTGGTGAATTATTTTACTTTAGAAGAATAGTAAGATGTAAAAATTTAAAATTATCAACGAAAGGAATTTAAGGATGCCTTGACTGAATTATTGCAATGAAATAAATTCCTTATCAAGTACAAAATTAAATTAATACACTAATAAAGAAAGTTAAAGTTAAATTAAATTAAATTAAAGTTTTAGAAAAGTGAAGAACAAACCTTTGAACATAAGAGTTTAAATGAAACGAATTCCAGCTACTGAGTAAAATTCCCTTTGAGTTTATACTTTGAAATGATAAAAAAGGAATAAATTAGGTTATATTATAATAGTTTTAAACAAGTAGCCGTAAAAAGGAAATTATTTTACTAAGTTTATACTTTAATTATTAGGTATAAGTAATTATTTTAAAATATTTTGTTAAAATCAAAGGATGGGAGGAAAAAGACTTAGAAAAGGGTGTTGGACATTAATATTTTTACTCCAGATTAGAATATTATACAACTCAAAAACTATAAAAATGTTAAAACAATATTTATAAACAGATTAGGTTTCCGGTGAAATCTGCGTCACGAAGGCTTTGAAGTCCAACGTTTCGCTTCCACTACTGGACGCATATTCAGGGTTATGGTACATCGTTATGTTGACTCGAAGCAAACACAAGATGAACTGAGAAATCATGCTGGATTCTTTGCTTCGAGCAACATCACGATGCACCTCAACCCTGAAGATTCTTCCAGTAGTGGAAGCGAAACGTCGGACTTCAAATCCCTCGTGACTGGGATTTTACTAAAAACCCAAGCTGTTTATAACGAGTCTACCCGCGGAAGCCAACGCACCAAAAAAATACTGGTATACATAGTATACTTACTCTACCTATGCTTATTTATCTATTTTACAAGTTTTTAGTCTTAGGAGCATCATTGAGCTGAGCGAAGCGAAGCTCTTATACTAAACTTCGCATTTTTTCTGATGCATACTCCTCCTGAACGGCTGAACCGATCCGCACAAAATTCGGCACGGTCATCGTAATCAACCACAGGAAGGTATAAATCTGAAATGGTCCAAATTGGTACACGGGGGTACGGGGTACAAAAGTTAAAATAGTATATGCCCTTTAAGATGCATGTAGTTGGAAAGCTCTTTAAGAGGACAGTTTTGTTATGTTAACTTTTGTCATATTTTCATTTATGAGGGGTCATTCTATTGGTAAAATAGAAAAATATGATTAAAATGCACGCTCAGCTCAATTTTGCAAGCAATGCACACCTAGTAGTTATATGATTAATAAAATTTAGGGATAAAATNTATCAAATATCAAGCCTTCCAAAGTCAATACCTTAGCTAGTAAAATAGTAAAATCCAATAGCCATTGGATTTTACATTTGTTGCATCAATATGATTGCATAATCAAAAGAAAATTAAATGTCACTCATTAGTATTTCAAGTTGGTTATCTCTTATAATTTAACAGGCTTTTAGTTAATAGAAACTTAACTTCTTTTTATAGGTAACAAACTGTCAAGCATACAAAATGGATATTCTCGTTCCTATGCTCATTAGGAAAAGTTAAATTAAAGTGAAAAAAGATATTACTAATAATATGATTAAAATTATGCCGTTATTCAGGATCTTTGGCTTCGGGAACAGTAGTATATTATATAATTTATAAGCGATTAGTCTGTTTTCAAAGGTATTGATGTGATTATCACTGTCTCAATAAGACAATGCTAGGATTCAAAACATACACATATAGGGGAGACCGGGGCACAGAGGACCTAATAAGGTTTGTGTTCAGATAACTTCAGCATTATTAAATAAAATTATGTAAATAAGAAGTATTTATTAGAATAAACATTTCTCTAACTGTTCCCCGACTCACAGTTCTTAATTTTAATTATTTTAGTCAAATTGCAAGTTGCTACCGCAAGTTCGTAAGTTATCGAATGAGGATATCCCTACCGTCGATACTTGCTTGATCTGGAGATCACTGAACCGGTTTCGGCTAAACGGCATCCTCAGCAGAGTCGAAGTCTCTCGTAGCACTCAACACACTCATCGAGTCTACATGAGAGAATGAATTCATCATTCATTCTCTCATGTAGACTCGAGACTCGATAAATAAGTATTTTATTTTAATTTTTTCTGTAAAAAGTCGATCGGTCCTCTGTGCCCCTGGTGCAGGGGCACATAGGACCACTTCCGTTTTTTTAGAAAAACAAATTAAATTCTACATTTTTAGTTTTTATTTTTATTTCTATTTGGCAGTAGCTACAAACAATATTTTCATCACCATCTTCAGCCCCTGCGCAAGAACCATATGTCCATTCTTTACAAATTCAAATAACAGCATGGGGTGTATCGCATACCTTTACGGTCCTCTGTGCCCCAAGCCACAGGTCATTAAAAAACATTTTATGACAAGATACGCGACAGACTTAAACAAATGAAAACAATTTACATTATAAATGTAAGACCTAAACCTAAGTTTTTCAGATACAGTAAATTTGTTTAATAATTCTGTATAAAATTAATGTTACATTTTATTATATATAACGTAAATATTAGATCACTTTCCTTGAAAATTGAAAAAAGTGTATAAAAATTGATCAAACTTAACTCTGCCAGAGATTGCTCACGTTTGGAAACAAACTAACTCTAATAGATCATACAGATTTCCGGTTTGTAGCGCCACTATACAATAAAAAAACTCAGTGGACCTCTGTGCCCCGGTCTCCCCATTTTATATATTTATATTTAATAAATAACACACGGGGCAACATCGATACGCAACACCAAATAGCTTATGAGAATTACAATGATAAAAATAGGTGACACGGAGTCAGTCAGTGACTCTTGAAGTTGATTTGCTGAAGATATATGCTACATCTAGGAAGATGAGCTATACCTCCTTAAGTCTTTTGATTAAGACGTCTAATATTTATTGCTTACTGGTAAAAGTAAATGGCTGTAGAAAAAGTAAAAGTTTGGTAGAAGATTGTTTCGTTAAAATCCAAAATCTTATGAATGCTAGAATAGTATAAGCCTACACTACACAGTCACTGTTGGTAATCTCAAACAAAGAAGTATGGGTACGAGCATCCGAAAAGCATAAACATAAAGAGGAGGAAATGGAACTGGACTTGGAGAATGGCCATATACTTGGGAAATCAGGAAAAAACAGCAAAGAAGCAAGTACTTGATTATTATCATCAGGAAATTATAGAAAGAGCAGGCCCAGAGAAACATGGAGGATTATATATTCTACCGTATTAAATAGGTTCCGAGACTGACAGGGAGAATAATAATACAATTTAAGTAAAGAAAAAAAAATTAATTTGGAATAATTTCGCAAAGTTAAGAGAGATTTTTTTATTTTAGGTTTGTTCCAACCCTCTTATTTTTAACGTCCCTTACATCGTTCCATGTACCGTTCCGGAATACTCGTAGTTTAGGACTGTTTTTAATCTATTATCAAATTTTAATAAGATTGGAACAGGTTTGCAACTAATTATCGCCTTATAAAAAAAAAGTGAAGAGAACCCAAAAGATTGGGACATAACTGCTCATGGCAAACCAACCGGCTGACAATCATCTGGAAAGTAATACAAAGAATACTACATTTATGAGAAAGTACAATAAATGAAAAATATAAGAATCCTTTGACCATAAAGCATGTCGTACTAATAACACGGATCGAATCTTTCTCGTATAATCTAGAGACCCGTAAAATTACCATTGCTTCTAATCCACGTTATTTACCTGAGGTATAATGAATGAGTATCTAAATAGTCGAAATATACAGGGTGACCAAGATTAAATGGTCAAAAAAGAATGAGCGTGTTCTATGGGTCAAATGCAACAAAAAATTTCGAGTAAGCATATGGTCGATTCTCATTTGTTTTCGAGATATCGATTTTTTTAGACTTTTTCGAAAAAAATCGAAAATTTTTTTATAATGATATAGCGCATCGAAAATGCGCTATATCTCAAAAAATAAATGAGATAGCAAAATTTTGATAATAAACAATTTTAAAGAGCATGAAAAAAAGTTCAATGAACAATGATTTTTATGATTTTTACGTAACTTGAATTATTTTTAAATAATTAAAAAATGTAATTCCGCACGTCCTAAAAGTGTAAAAAATTCGAATTTATTAGTTTTTTTTCCTATTGTGTGTTAAGTCATTTATTTCTGTTAATTAACCTGAACGTGTTTTAAATTTCTAATGTATTTTTCACCACCTAAAAACATGGCTGGCAACATTCAATTAGTGATAACTCGAAAACTATTCTGATGACCTTAAACTTTTAATATACCATTCAAAAGCTAATAAAATGGAGAAATTTTTCCCGTATTCGCCGCATGTCTAGCTTTCCTCAACTAAGAGTAGTAGGCTACAGAAATTTAGAGTCAAAATAGAAAAAAATAGCAATGTCACAATATAAAGGGACTAAAAAGGTGGTTCAAAGCTGTTATTTTAAAAACCAATGAGTGATTCTGAAAGTTTTTTTCATGCTCTTTAAAATTGTTTATTATCAAAATTTTGCTATCTCATTTATTTTTTGAGATATAGCGCATTTTCTCAAAATTTTCGATTTTTTTCGAAAAAGTCTAAAAAAATCGATATCTCGAAAACAAATGAGAATCGACCATATGCTTACTCGACATTTTTTGTTGCATTTGACCCATAGAACACGCTCATTCTTTTTTGACCATTTAATCTGGGTCACCCTGTATAGTAATAACAATAGTGAAGCGTATTCTTCGGTTGATATTATTTTATGGATTGATTTTATTTCTTGCTCTAGCTCTAGAGTGAAGAAATGGATTATGAGAATTAACAGAATCAAATTAATTCCAATAAATAAAATTCAAGATCAAGTTGTGTCAAAGAAATGGTTAAGAATTTAATGTTAGGGTAGAAGTTGAAACAATCATATTTCTCTTTTTGAAACAATACTGTGCAAGGAACAATTTATTGTAGAAGGCGTCTGATCCAATTGAAACAATCTGCCATGAAGCTAGACATTTATCTTTCTCTAAGGTCGGAAACTTTTTCAATTTGACTATAAACATATATAAAGCTGAGGTCTCGTATTGTACATTATACGAAACATCACGTGGTGGAGGTGACACATCATAGTATCTTTCACACATAAACTTTTGATCGATTACAAGTTTCAACATGCTTTATGGGAGATCTAGAAATTCTAAAATATCTAGGAGAGAAGTTAAAAAGAAAGAAAAAAAAAAAAAATCATCCTAGTTTGATATGAATATAAAGTAAATTGCGCCCTAGTTAAAAAAAAATGTTCGGATTTAAATTAAAGTATCTGTTTTACGTAGATCAGTGTTCGAATCAAAATCAGGAGAGTACCTCAGGAGGAAAATCAGGTGGTACCTCGGGGATGTTAGACCCTTTTAATCTGATATACTTAACTAGCAGACCTATCAATGCTTCACGCTTCGTCTTATATAGGATAAAGTACGGGAAATATATTGTTTCTTTGTCTATGCCAAGTACACAGGGACTTGACGACTACATCCGTACGTGTTTTAGACGGCAGAACCTTACCGACTTATCAAAAAAGAGAATTGCATAAAGTTGCGAACTTGGTTATTAATTAAAATAAAAGTTTCTTTCAGGGAATCCGACAAAGGGATTGCTTATTTCCTCAAAACAATACTTTTCCTACATACCTTTGGAGAAATATAAAAAAAAATGTATCTTGCCAATAAAAACTTGATATCAGTTAATTTCTATTTCACTGATTTGGTAAATTTTCACCCATTATAAAATGTTCAATGAATTTAAACTAGATAGAAATGATTATAATTTATAATCATAATAGTTACTATCATAGACAAAATAATGAGAAAAACAAGTCAAAGGTTATGATTAAAAACCAGGGTCACATTTTCGGACAATTTAGTGGTCACAGATTTTTAATGGTTGGATTTAGATTTGTGAAAACGTAGTACCTATAGAAGGTAGATACTGTCTTAGATAAATATATTGTTGATATAAGGGACTTAAAAACAAAAGGTTGTAGGGATATCTCTACTCAGCCCTGTTTTCTTTGAAGATGTAAGATATTCTCCAAGGAATAGAAAAAGAGTTGTGTCCATGGAGAATAGCATCTAAAGATCTCAATTTTAAAATGTAGCAAGACAGTTTTTTTTTTCAAACACAAGTAGTTGGGTAGTTCTTTACAATCTTTCATCGTCATCTCTAACTAGGCAAAACACGTGGGGAATCAAATGTTATTTTAGAATACTACTAAAAGATAAGAGCTAAAAGTGAGAATTCACTAGGATTTAGAGCTCTATTGATAATGAAGTTTTCCCTAGAAACCCGTTGCTCTTTCAGTCTTGTCCTTGCTCCAAACTTACAACTGCTTTTCTAAACTTTAAAATACAGTGAGGTACCTCAACCAATCTCATTTCACGACTTTTTAACGACCCACTATTATCACAAATCGCCAGGATAACTAACTTTGTGGCTAAACAGCCCGTGAAGGTCTCAGGAACAACATATTTACATAATCCATAATGGATTGCACGTGGTTAGTGTGTCACTCTATTAGCTTCATAAACCTTATCTATCTATATTATTAAAAAAGTTTTGTAAACAAACAAGTTCAGGGAGAGTGACATACTTAACTGAGTGCAGAGGGCGTTAGGAGATACCCCTCTAGAAGAGGGAAGAGTTCGGGGAGAAAATGGGGAGCTTGAGAGTGATATAATACTAACTGTGTAGACAGGGTGAGGAAAATATACATCCGTCCGAGAAGAGGAAAGCCTGTAAGGCAGAACTTGAGAGTAGGTATATTAGATTGTCAGCGAGAAAAGGAAAGTAGATAGTAGTTGCGCCTATCCCCACCACTACCTCAACCACTATACTAATTCCCTTCTCATATTCCATGACTATACTACTTCCCTTCTAATACCTCGTCGGCCGCGCAGCGGCCGCTAACACGTCTTTTCAGGGGTTGACGAGCGAAGCGAATAGAGGGCAGAGCCCCCTAGTAACTTATAATAAATATTGTGGCAGATGTTGTTTCATTATAACCTAGTTACAATGGTTGCAATGCTACTTCATTTCCATCTAGATAATTCGTCTATGTTGTTTTTGAGAATACATAAACACATTTTAAAGGTATATATTGTGCATTTAAAGAGGATTCTCGTAAATATTAAAGCAAATATTCACACACCGAGACGTTAACCACTTAGAACTTACTAAAAAAATACCTAAAAGGACAGACATTTTAAAATTTAATTAATTGTGATTATTAATTTTGTTTAATTCTCAATCTTTCTTATCTCTCGGGTACTAAAGATGCATATTTGTGTTAGAATTCCTCCGTTTACATAAGGTAAATCTTTTTTAGAAAAGTTTCAACTACTTTCATAAAACTTCGGTGTTCTTTAAATAAATAACCTTGTTTAAAGAAATATATTTTACATGTTTTAATAGGTGTTACAAATGCTTTAGTGATACCCACGAATAAAACACATTTTCATGGATTATTTATATAAAGCTGATTTAAATAATTCAAACAACGATAAACATACAGATAAAAATAGACTCCAGCGCCGGGATTTGAACCACGGGCCTCTAAATTTCCAGACTAGCGCTCTACCAACTAAGCTACACTGGAGAATGATTTCTTCTGACGTTATTGATATCTTGTCCCGAATTTAAGTTTTCAATTTTCCACAAATCTGAGAAGTCAACATTAATGACATAGAACTCGACCGAGAAATAACGCTTATAATTATAAAGTACCCAATTAGTACCTGTACCTAGGACAATCAATTAAAAAATTAATTTTTATGTTTTTGGTAGTATTCATACTACGGAGAGAATCAAATTATAATTATTTTTAACTACGAGAAACATACAGAGAAAAATAGACTCCAGCGCCGGGATTTGAACCACGAGCCTTTAAATTTAGAGGCCCGTGGTCCAAATTTAATCTTTCCGTAGTATGAATACTACCAAAAACATAAAAATTAATTTCTAATTCAAACAACCTAATTTCAACATTCAACAATTTCTGGGCAAGGAAACAATGATTGAAATAGGAAGCGACAAAATTAAAGTTTAGAGCCCAAGATCTTCTCCAGCTATGAATTGGCCCAGAAAACCAAGTCTTTGTAAGATGTTTTTCTTCAATAGGATTGTCATTTTCAAAATTGGTCACATACTTTGGTCACTTAAAGTGGCCACTTTTTCCTTTACAAAAGATCTCTCCCCCGTTATTTTCTACCTCTTTGAAAGGTTCAAGTCAATCTCAGTTCAGTGAGAAATCTGAAAGAGGACTCGAAAAAAATAATCAAGTAAACAAGGTAAAAAGTGCAAGAAATGACCAAAGGCACCCACAGTTCAATTTCCTCAGCGACACTTTTAACGAAAAAATGATATTACAGAAAGCAACTTATATACTAAGAGGGTGTTCCTTTTAGCAACAAAGGTAGTTAGACATAACTTGTGTAACAACTCTTGTGGAAGTTTATAAAAATGTTATTAAGCTTTGATGTAAAGATAATAAATATAACAGAAACTCACTAATAACTAACAAAAATCGGCCATGTATAAAAAATACAAATTGAAATAAAGATTTCACATTCATTGAAACATGGTTCAAGCTTAAATAAGTAAACGATATTAGTTTGATAAAATATTTTTCGTGGAGTAATATAGCTAATCTTATATAAAAAGAAGATTATCCGTATGAGGGTATGTCTTTTATTCTAATTTGATGAATATTTACACACTTTTTCTTCAAAAAAAGGTGAAGGTCGCTGCCTACGTGAGATTACGAAATTAAAATTTTGGTACACAGGGGTACGGGATATGCATCTTCATGATGCATATCGTTGAAATGCTCTTTAAGAGTACAGTAATTGTTATGTGTACGGGGTACAAATGACAAAGTAATAGATACACCCTTCATGTTATAAATCGTTGAAAAGCTGTTTAAGAGAAAAGTAATTGTTCTTAAGTACAGTTTTGTCTTACTTTCATTTTGAAGGGGAGAGGTAAAATGGAAATAATTAATAAGGGAAATAAAATGGAAATAATTAATAAAATGGTAAAAATAATACGTGCGTATAACATATGTATAGTTTTTTTTATACAAATCTACAGTTTTAGCCCGATCTCGATGAAAATTTGCACACTTGACCTTCAAAGCAAGGGAAAGGTGAACTGTTTACATGAATTTTCGAACTATACATTTTTGGTTCGAAGGGGTACGGGGTACAAGTAATGAATACCCTTTATCTTCATGATGCATATCGTTGAAATGCTTTTTAAGAGTACAGTAATTGTTGTTATGCACAGTTTTGTCATATTTTCATTTAGGAGGAGGGTAAATTTAGGATATTTGCAAATTATCTTATCAAAGAGGAGGGGTATATAAGTAGGAGGAGTCGAATCTAGATATTCTCGCATAGTAAAATAATTAATTTGTATGCTTTCCTGGTAGTTTATAAACTTATCAAATAAATATAAAAACACTCCGTAGCGAAGCACGGGTATCCAGCTAGTATCTTAATAATAATTAAGCCACTAAATGGACTCAAACGTTCTCGATGAAAAATCTGTAATATATTTTAATAAGAACCCGAAGTAAATTTTATTATTTTGTACTCTCTATTAAAACTTGCTAAGTTGTAATATGTAATGTTGAAGTTTTATATATTTATTTTAATGTGTTTTTTAAACATTTGTGACTGAGTACTAAGTGGGTGTTATGTAAATTATTAGATTTTTATTATTTTTTGACAAACTCTTTCTTTGAGGAATAATTTATACATCATCTAAATGTATTTTTGAATCGTACGTATATAATTTATATTAATTAATTGTATTACAAATAAAGTTTGTTCATGAAAGTTAGGAATTTAAAAGAAATATTCAAAGTCTTGTTATTCACGAATAACAGTTATTGTGTATAAAATATATGAAAAGATAAAAGAGTTTAACTAATTATTGTTAATGTTTTTCATTTTTAGAAAATTATAAGGATTAAAAAATGACCTTAGAGAAGGTTCGAAACGTCTCTGAATAAAAAAAATATATGAAAACTATAAGTTTTTGAGTATTTATTAAACACCTGGAATAAAATCCGTCAAACAGAATTAACATATGATTAGATTATTACATTAATTTCATAGAGGGCTTCAAAGAAACGGCAAATTTGGCCATCCCAAAAGCAAAGAGTACCCTTAACCTTAACAACCAACAAGTCACTCAAAGATTAGGATTTATTAAAGCTCATTTCAGGGTCCAAACTGGATACTCGCGGTTTAGAGCTGACGAAGGCTGTAGCTCTCCTTGAGGAACTTAAAGAGAGGAGTAAGGGTTGCCGGGTCCGATTAGGGAAAGACTTCGGAAAAAAAATTGACGCTGTTCGCCCCCGTAATGCGGGCTGGACCACTATGTGTGAATGTGACCATGTGAGAATGTCACCCGAATCCTTGAAGGGACGATGTAGTGTAGAGACGAAATAGAAAATCTGTCCCCAGCTGACGTCGCTGACCTAAAATATGTTCCAATTCCAGTAGTGTCGTGCGACGTTGAGAGAACGTTTTCACGTTTAAAATGTATATTTAATAATGAATATTTAATATTACAAATTTAGAGAAAGTCTTAGTAGTTCAGAAAAATGTTCGTTCTATTTCGTAAATTTAAATAATTTATAAAAAATTAATTGTAAATTTTAATTGCTTTAAAAATATAGTCAATAACTATTTTTGGTGGTTATTCTTGTGTATTTCCCAGCCTAATCTCCAAATACCAGGTTTTTGGGTATTTTAAACCCTCGAAATGCACCTTACATAGCACTATTCAATTATATTGCTGCTTATTAGACTTCATATTAAGAGTCAGTGCATATTTGAGTGCATATATTGCAATTTTCAAATGCGTATAAATATATAATAATATAATTATATGCATATAAATGCAGCAGAACCCCTAACAATATTAGAATATTTATTTATTTTTTTCTCAGAAGTTGGCCCAAATAAGGCAAAATGTGGCACAAAGTGTGGCATTTTACCAAAATCGGCAAAATGTGGCTGTTTACCGAAAAATAGGCAAAATGTGGCATTTTAGTATGGCGCCATGGCAAAAAGGCATTTGAAGGTCTCTGCTAATAACCCACCCGACGGCCCACGTAGACATTTTTCTCTCTTAGGGTGCTTTCGAGATCACATACCGGTCAACTGATCAGTCGACCGGAGGTTGGTTGTAGTTAGTGTCATGGCGGCTTATGGTTAATGGGTAACAGAGTAAAAGATTGCCGACATTTTAAAAATACATGTTTCACAAAAATTTAATATTAATAAAGAATTTTAAAGGTTAGTCAACTCAACGAAACAGCAAGAGAAGAAACACTAACTTTTAAAATTGCGATGAAACTCTGCCATAGAAGGTAATGATATGGTTAATTATTAACCGGACTAACCATATTCTATATTCAGCCGACCGCATATATCGACCTAAGGTTTACGATCGCGGTCGGTAGTTTAGGTTGGTGTTCCCGAACTCACCGGGTACTTCTCGGTCGACCTGGTTAGTAATTTCGAACGCACCCTTAATCTACCATCACTAACTAACAAGCTCCGATCACGGTTGGAGCGTGACTTTGAGAGTTGTTAGCATCTATGTCGGGTGGAAATTATTCGAAGATTCACGTTCTTTATAACCAAAGCCAATAATAAAAAATTACCTTTTTATGTGTCTCAGAATTGACCATGGCGTTAGAGAAAATTTATTTTACTATCGGTAAGGTTAACAGAGGTGCTTATAATTCACCAAAATGTTGGCCAAGTACTACATTGAAATACAGTGGTTGGTACCGTGAACTCTTGGTGATCAGTATCCAGTTCGCGCCGCTATATCTAAGAGTAACGTATGCATTCTTTCAATTTAAAAACGTTTAAATCCATATTCCGATTGACCTAAAAATTCTTTTGACATTTTTCGGATGCAATATATGGTTGGACAAACATAAAAAAAAGGGGGTGTCGCGGGACACCCGGTAGGAACGAAGTTCCTTACATTTTTCATGAAATATAAATTATAAAATCACATTGCTAAGTACGTATACGTTGCTAACTACTTATACATGGCGGAGTTAGAAAAGAGACAAAATTAAAAGTAACTAACTGTTTGTACCAAGCGGAGTTAAGGAAAATTTAAAAGAAAGTGTTATTAGTATCATTATAGCAAGCATCTTACAATAAAAAAAGGATTGAATCTAAGAAAAAATTTAGTTAAAGAATGTTAGATTGAAATAAGTGACATTAGACATATATAACAAAAATAAACAAAACAAGTCAAGTAACAGGCTTCCTTAATAACACTTTTTCCCGTCTTAACATTTTTGAAACTTACGTTTACGAGAGCGTTGCGCGTGAACGCTTGGGCGGATAACATTGTCCAACGGACTTAGCCTGGGCATTGGTAAAATGAACAAGTGTACCAAATTTCAACTAACTCGGTGAAGTATTACTCAAGTTATTGTCATCGGTAGATTTTGTGACGGATTTTGCGTGACGGTGATTTTGTGACGGTGATTTTTGTCGTTTTTTTTTTTTCGGATTCACTCCCGGGATCCAGAACGTACCATAAGGAACTTCGTTCCAAAAAGCGAACCAACCCGTATTAAAATAAACATTGGCTAGCGACGCCGCTTTAAAACTTATTATCTACAATTACAATCTGAAAATTGCTTTTCAAGCTGAATTCACTTCAGTGAGTTCCATTAGTAAAACAGTTAAAAAAAAAAGTAAACTTTGTTTTTCAAACTAAATTATACTAACGACTTCTTCATTCTTTTAGAACTTCTGCTTCACTAAAAATAGTTTCTATAATTCTAATATATATTTCATTAGCAAGACTTTTTCCAAGTGTAACTTTATTTTATAAGCACTTTAGAATAAGGCCAGATCAAATAAAGAAAAAGTAGGAAAATTTTTTTTTCATAGAAAACGAATTATTATAAATCCAACTGTAAGCGACATATTAGCTAATAATAATTTTAGTGACAAAAAAAGTAAAAATATATATTTATAGGTATACATAATATATTAAGCATCACCCTGCACTCCGCGTGGGACTCATACTAGGTATCAGTAGCTTTCCTATTATCATGTAAGCCTGGCAATTAAATGAAATGCCTCAAAAGTTTCGTGTCCGAAGCCTTCGTAGAATAGAGACAGGACTAAATTATACATTATCGTAGTTTGGAGTCTATACAAACGAGTCTTTATATTCTGGTATATACATGCAAAAAATCTCTGTTTATTATTAGGCACGATAAATATCCTCTTTTCATCAAGATTGAATTTAATCTTAATATAATCTTCTTCATTGTACTTACAATATATATTTTTTTATCTACGTCTTATAAATCTTTTATCCTTCAATCCAGTTAATGAAAAAAAAAAAAAAAAAAATCTTTAAAACCCAGTTAACTAATTATCTTAAGTTAATACATACACCTTATACGACAAATCGCTTATCTACCAATAATATCGGAAGTACATTTTTTGCCTCATGAGGTCAGGCTTTAGCCCCTCACAAGAATAAGTATAACTCCTTCAAGAATGAGCCCTAAATTGAGCTCAAACTTCGGTATTTAACAAATTACCAACAATATCACTTCAGTGACTTCTGCAGCAGACCCTCGCAGCAAATTTCTATCCTATAAAAATTTGTTAGCATATTTATTTATCATTTCAAGGGATGGGAAGAAACTTCTGAGTTTCTCGCTATTCTTGAATTTCAATACTATTTTTGCAAGAGGTCCTTAAGGAGCCATCCCTATGACTCTATTATATTCTCCTCATATGCAAGCGATATTTCACTTCACCCTTTCACTTCTAGTCACCTATGGCGATGATAATATTATCCAGTTGACGGTTTCAGGTCCAATTTAAGCCTCAAATTCCATTGAAGACCATATATTTCTATTAAAAACTTGCTTATAAGGAGGAGGATTAAATTCAATCGGATAAAAGTGTCTATACGACATTCACACTTACGAATAACGTTCGTAAGTGATTGCAATTTGATCAACTTCAATGATGATTCTGTGATAATTCTTGATGACTTAGCCTGAACATTTGAATACCAAAAAACACCACCCCTTACCTATACCTCAGACTGCGCAACTGCGCCCCGTTTCAAGTTGTGGACTCCTACCGTGTTGCACTAAACAATCAAACTCCGCAAAAATCTAATTTATCGTTCTCCGGAAAATTCTTTTTTCCTACCCCTGAAACCATATATGGAATTTTATTAATAATTATACAAATTTTTATAAAACTTGGTAGTAAAATACTTTGAGTTAATAATTTACCCGATTTCCAACAGGATAAAATTTAATTATCCTAATAACTTAGGATAATTTAATCACCCTAAACTTACCCGTATAAATTATCCTAATAATTTATACGGGTGAAACATGATTTAAATTAAAATTTAATCTTTCCGTAGTGTGAATACTACCAAAAACTTAAAAATTGAATTTCTAATTGATTGTATACAAGGTACAGGTACTAATTGAGTACTTTATAATTATAAGCGTTAATTCTCGGTCTAGTTCTAATGTCATAAAAATTGACTAGCTAAACTTGTAGAAATATTGAAAGCTTGGATTCGGGACTAGCTATCGGTTACGGCAGAGAAAAATCATTCTTCTGCGTAGCTTAGTTGGAAAGAGCGCTACACTGGAAATGTAGTGGCCCGTGGTTCAAGTCCCGGCGCTGGAGTCTATTTTTCTCTGTCTGTATTCCAGTGTTAATAATAATTATAATTTGATTAATATTACAATTTAAACTTTCCTTAGTATGAATACTACAAAAAATTAAAAAAAGAGAAACATGATGTAAATCAATCAAAATCAAAATTATATTTTTTACACCAAAATTCGTTTTTGATCACAGTTCTTTTTCTTTATATATACATACCTAAAATTAAAATGAGAGAGTCCAAAGCCAAGAAACGATTATTATTTCCTGTTTTATAAATAAAAACGGAACGAATAATAGAGCCTTTCTTTTCTTTTAAATTAATTTTCTTAAATTTATCTTTTTCGAATTTAAATTCGTATTAAATATAGGAGTGCTTGTGGAGGCTGTAGAATGCAAGAAGGTCTTCCTAAGTACTTTTATCTTTGCTGAAGTTTTACACAGGGTGCCCAGAACATACTTCATTATACCCTAAAGCAGTGGCTTGTCTTTCTAGCCAAAGCATTCTTTTGTTCACCATTTTTTTCTTTTCCTTTTTTAACACAGGGATTTTTAAAGTGAGCTACTTTGATACCAGTAAAGTTTTTTTTTTAAACGTCCTCTTCTTCTGCTAGATTTTTCTTTTTTAAAGCGTCTTGACTCGTTCCTCCTATTCTTTTAATTCTCTTTGTAGTTTTATCTCTTTATTTTTTTCCCTCCCATTTCCATCCTCGTTTACTTTTTTTTTTATATAAAAGTTGCTTTACGTTTGCAAATTTAGTAAACATATTTTTACAGTTCCAGTTAACAGGCGTAGAAATATTATATTTAACCTCTTAGGAGATTAAATATAATTTAGTTATGTTAAACTATGGTATTCTTTATTTCAATTTATTATTTTTACTTTTAGAGCAAATTTAATTTTAGAATTTTATTAGGTACTTATATTTCAGTATATATTTTGAATAATGAATACAGAATAAAATAAACGAGGATAAAATATCGAGGTAAAAGAAAGCGGAAACGTCGTAAGCGACGAATTTCTGGTATTAAAACTGGTATTCTGACGCTCCTATCGGATTTCACACTTAGCTCAAAATTATGTTGTTTCATCATTTACTAAAAAGTACTTTTTACTTAAACAATTTCATTCTTATCAGCCACATGCTATATCTTGTATATCAACTTCTAATACCAATACTGGAGTTGTTATTGCCAATACCATTTCAATTATATGTGGCCCAAATATTTAAGTGCTATTCTGATCCAGAAAGAATTTCTCATATGAATATCTACTTAAGATTAATATAAATATATCTAACCCATGATAACTAATTTATTTTAATCAAATCTCGAAAACTAGATTTACCTACCTAGAAAACAAATTGCATGTAATATGGATAAATACGTACAATTTTTATCAATAAACCATTGCTTTTCACGAATTTTTGGGTTTCCTCCCAGTTTAGCCTCCTCAAGCTATATGCGACCAACAGACATTTTATGACAGTCACTTTTTTGGACTTGGGGAATTAAAACAGGTAAATCCATAAAACTCTAAAAAATCTAATTCTGACGCCATCACAATACTTTTTTATACATAGAATATAAGATTTTTTTTTTTTAAATAAAAGCTATTTTCAAAAAACTTATTTTACATGATAACAAACTAAAAATAGACCCATGAAGATTTTGACACGAAAGGCATTTTAGAGTAATTTAAGAAACATGCAATAAACATAATTACACATATTGTAAATATGTGTATACTACCTTAGATGTAAGAATTTAAAACATAAAATGTTTTCTTTTCTTGACATGGATTATCTTTAATCAAACAATTAACTATATCTATATTAAAATCAAACTAATTTAAAAATTAATGTTTTTGGGCTTATCTAGACGAAAAAATTAGGTTAATTTATAAAGTTAGTTAATGACCTTTTCGTGGAAAGCCATGGACATGAAAAACGTTTATTATAATTATTTTTTTTTTTCACTATCATTAATATATGTAAATTTAAATTGATTTCTATCCATTTTTTCTCAACACAAATCAAAACATCTTTCCAAAATTATCTTTTACTCAGAAAATGGAGCACTCATTACGTTGAGAATCTAGGATGCTTAAAAACGTAATCGAGTATCAATTTATTATATTTAGTATTTTAAATTTATATTTAAATTAGACCAGCCAAATTAACTTTTAAAATCTCTCTCATTATCTAGAATCAATTTAAATAAAGAAAATAATTAAGAATTTAAAGGAACAAAGGAAATTTTGCTGAAGATGAATTTCTGAGGATATCATTTACCTAACTTTTTTTTAATAGAGAAATATTTTTCACTGATGAACTCATACCTCTGAGATTAAAACTACCGTAGGTGTAGGTGTATTGATGTTGTTAGACATTAATTTATGAAGAGTCGATAATCACTTAGTCACACCAAAATCAATAATAATTTCAATTATCAAAATAAGAGTAAAATTTGTCAATACATTTATCCATGATTAGGTATTAAAAAATAAATAATTATACTTGATCAGGTTTTAATGTACTTTCAATAGAGTTCATAGGCTTAAAACCTTTTCAAAGGTAAGCTGACTTTAATAATCGATAAAAATATAAATTTTTATAATCGTCTAATGAAAGCTTTTAGTAAAATGAATTGTTTACAAAAGCTATATGCGATTAGAGTCTTGTTTTCAAAAGTTGTTATAGAGTAATAACAATAGATAATAATTTCTTGTTATTCTTTGGTTCTATTTTTTTTTTTTTTTTTTTTTTTTTTTTTTTTTTTTTATTGAAAAGATAGGAAAATGGAAGAGCAACAAACTACGAAATCAATATTCTCGAATAATTAATACAGATTAAAATAATACCGCGGTAAAAGGAAGCCGCAGATAATGCAATATATTTACTAAAGGGAAAAGGTCATGGAAATCGAAATATTTTTATTAGGAGTTTATAAGTTAATTAGAAATCCGAGGAAACCTACTTCTACTCTTTTCTTTTATCTAAAGTAGATACTTCATACTTTTATCCCCGTTTTGACTAACGTGATAAGGCATCAGATTTAAATTAATTTCAAATTTGAGATAACATAGCTAATTTAAGTGTCAGAAAATGCTTAGTAGGCTTAAGAAAAGTTTAGTCTTACTAAATAAATACTGGATGGTATAATAGGATAACGGAAGTTAACAAAATAACGCAGTTTTCTGAACTAGATTATTTTCTTTGCATTATTAGTCGAAGAACACTATACTGAATGCTGGTGTCGGTATACGCCGCACACTCCACGTCTTTTAGCGTAAAGGAGATTTCAAATATCAAAGTAAATCTTTATTACATTATATAAAACCCGCGCAGGCTTCAGAATGCACCAGGTTAACTCCAATAAAGGACGCCAAACAGAGACCTAAATACCATAAAACGTATAAAATTAGATTTAATATGAACGTCAATGGAATAAACGAACCCACTTATTGTACTACATAAGGCTATATAAGTGTATAAAGTATAAATAAGGAGGAAATGCGTGCAATGGCGATGTGTTTTATAGCCACCTATTTTTTTTTTTTTTTTTTTAATTTAAAATACCTTTATTGAATAAATAAAAATACAACATATTAATATTAATACATAATAATATTCCATTACATCGAGTTATCTTTTTTGTTGATTTAACAATTTAGTACTATATTAGGTTATCTCTCCACTAGAGAACATTGAGTCCTGAGCTGTGGAGAGAGGAAATTGATACAGGAAACTACATGGCTCTAAAATATTCTTTAAACTTTTCTATTCTGACAGCTCTTATCGTACCCTAAAGTAAGTGAAAATCTCTCGATCTAATATGTAACTATTTCAAACGGGTCAACTATTTCTAATAGTGACATTCACAATAGTTACATTCTTCTCGAGAGAAAAAGAGCTTTAGAACGCTATGGGAAATCCTAGGATAATGGTTATAATTGAACTATCCCCACATAAGCAGAGTTGCCATCACTAATCACGGACAATTTAACCTTTACCAGACCCACTTTATTCTAAATGCCGTACTATTCATTGTCGGTATAATTGGTCTTAAACCCAGATTGTCAATCGATAATCATCCCATTTTAAGACCAATATTCGTCCTACGCATGAATCTGAAACACTTGACTAGAAATAGAAGTGATGTAAATTAGCATAGTTTATATTTGACAAATAATAACAACCTCCCTAAAGCAATACGGTCGTGTTACATGATTCTGATCATGTAGAGTAGAATTGGGTGATTTACAGCAAACATCACGTCCAAAACATTATTCCAAACCTATTAATCTTATTTAGTTCAAATGTATTGTTTCTCTCCAGTTGCTTTAGGTGAAAGTTCACCATTGCTTTCATATCACCTTTGTCTTCATATATTTTGATAAATTGTTATGTTGAAATCATTAAATAATCTGTTACCTTACGAATAACCAAGAGTATAAAACGGGTTTTCTTTAATAACTCAAGATAAATTGCTTTGTATCCTCCTAATCGGACTAGTATTTTTTTCGAGGGTATAGAATGCATAAGCCAGCTGGGTGGACCATTAAATAAGCCTGAGTAAAAATAAGCTCTAAATTAACAGAGCGGTGGAATAAAGTGAGTCTTAAGCTGGCTAGAGTTTGCTTAGGGATATGTTTAGACTTTACTAATTAAGCTACTGGCGTATCTTAGGATTTCCATCTAAGCAGGGAAACAGCATAATAAATGACGTAACTCCTTCTTACTCAAGCAACAAGTCGACTTTACAACGAGAATAGTAGCTGCAAATGTTTGTTCAGATTCCACTACAGAGACAAAAGGTGACAAGATCTCTGACTGAAGAAATATCGTTGGTGATTAAGTAAGATCAAGTGATTTACGTATTTGATCGGACAAATTTTTAACGGATGTAAATACATTACTATTCACATAAGATCACTGTACTAACACCAGCACATTATGCAGTTCGATTTCGAGAGCATGTTCAACATTTTAAACATTAGGTAATTATATTGAGTAGATATGTAAAGCGGTTGCCTACCATTACTAATTATACACATAAAAACCGCGGTATAATTTTTTACGATGGAGATTTACAGAATCTGATTCACAAGTTTGCTCCGATAGATCTAGGTCAATCAATGCTCTAATTAAGTTCTATACCTAAGTAATCAGCCCTAATTGCAACAACACATTACAATGCGGATTATGTTATGGACAGAAAACATTGATAATCTAAACGTATTATAGGAAAATTGTTAAGCCTTATGCGTGATAAAAGGGTTCTATATATTTTAAATTAAGAAAGATTGGCCTGAAACTGCATTGAAGCCACGCATCATGGGCTCGTTTCCCTATAATGTAGGATGGTTTAATCACGGTAATTGCCTCAACTTATCACAATCCATTTCCGTTTGAGACCAATCATAAAGCTTAGTATAATTCGTAGTTACAATGACACGCTTTAATCGTAGTAGGCTAATCCCAAGTAATTTTCACGCAATAATAATTAAACCCACTGATTAAATAACTAAACTACACTACTAACTCTAACTAACACAAATAACTAAAAACACTCAGTAGTGTCACTATCACACAAGTAGTGGTAGACCTATAATGACAAACTTGATACTGTACGAGTATAAATTATGACAAATATTCAACTGCGAATTTACTCATACGTTAAATATTTACAAATTTAAAAGTTTAAATCGTCTTAAGTGTTCGTTTCATGCGTTCTTTACGATAAAGCTGTATGAAAACGAAGTAACTTAGTCAACTAATTTGTTTTCTACACGCTAGTTAGGAAAAGTCGAGGACATAATTAAAGCAAGCTTTATTAAAGAAAAAAGTTCTTCTTTTGTTCTAAGTAGGCTTTTCTCTTTTACTTAGCAAGTTCTACCCCAAGTCGAAGAGATTAACTTGCTTTTAGTTATCAACTTCTTGTTTGATATACAAACAAACTAGAAGAGGAGGTGATAGTACGCCTTTCAGGAATCCGAAGACCTTTTTTTAAAAAAAGGGAAAACAAACTTATCACTTAGCTAAGCAATCATTTAAAATTTAGAAAACTTTCTGTTAAACGAAGCTCTACTTTGGAACCTTTATTATTTTTCTTAGTGTCACGCAGACTCCAGGGAAATTATTCGTATTTACGTTTCCGTGTTTAACAGCTTCCGAAAAGATATGTTTGTTCTTCATTAAAAACAAGAGTTTGCCATTCTTCTTTTCTCGACCGCTGTCATTCATTTTTTCAATTATTTACATTTATTTAATTTAAACATAAGTTTCCTTCCCATTTTTAATCCTATGTTTTTCAATTGTAATCATATGACAAGAGAGAACAATCAGAAAAGTTACACTCCTCAATTATAACCTCATACTTTTTTTTAAATTTACAATATAAGATCACATAATAAAATATAATTCACACTAACTTATAATCAATACGTATAAAATCTACATACTCTACGTACTCTGAAACCACTGAACCTATGACCATGAAATGTTGTAGGTGTGTTCTTCTTACCTCCTAGGTACTCGCTATAAATATTTTTAAAAAAAATCACCCTCTTGATTCATGATGGCACCCATTTATATACAAAATTAAACAAGACAATATCTCCAGAATCAATTGCACAAGAACCTTGAAATTTAGAAGTTAGCTTCCTATTATGAAATTAGTACCTTTTGATAAATGGTGTACCAATTCTGATTCAAGACGGCAGCCATATGTATAAAAGTCAACGTATGTGTGCATGTTCTTTATACAATTCTACAGTTTTATCCTAATTTTATGAATATTTACACACTTATCCTTCAAAGCAAGGGGGAGGTCACTTTCTACACGAATTTTCGAAATTTTAATTTTGGTACACAGGGGTACGGGGTACAAGTAAATAATACAGGGTCAAAGTAATTAATACCCTTCATAATGCATACATCGTTGAAAATAGGGTTGCCAGATTTTCAGCAAGTCTCGTCGGGACACATCAGCTGACCGGGGGGGGGGTGATGTAGGTAAGTAAAACTATTTATTTTTAAGAAGGGGGAAAATGCTATTACACAGTTCTACACGGCTCCTAGTAGTACAGGAGGTGGTTGTCTAGCTAGACTATACCAGTCTTACAATTAGAATTGATTTAGACAGAACCGGAAAATTGTAAAGAGAGCCGATGAGAACTGGAGATTTTGACTTTTAGAAGGTCAGACGACACAATCTCGACCACTCATTGCATCTCTATCTCTACTCAATTTTTATTTCTATTTCATCTCTAATCCATCTTTATTTCAATTTTCCTTGACTTTCAAAATCAATTCTAATTATGAAACTACTATGACTGTTAAAAAAAACCCTCCTTGCTCCTGTGGTTAAGCTTGGAACTATTATAAAGGAGAAAACTCGTGTAAATTCATATTTTAATTTAATATTATTTATTGATTGACATGGAAAAACTGAAAGCATTTTTTATAATGTTCACTTTTTCAACTTTTGGTCATTTTTGACAAGTCATTCCATGAAATTTTGAAGCAAGTTTATGGAGGCCTCATGACACACCTATTGAGAAACTCTAAATAGGTAGATGTTGGTTATATAGGCTTGGTTTAAAAGAAGTTAATTTTACAAGTATTATTTATAATTGTGCATAATAATAGAGATTTACATTAATTCTAAATTATAGTGAACTATTGTTGTTTATAGAAAAATAAAGACAGGAAAAGTAACAAAATATAATTTATTTTTTTTCAGTTGATTAATGGTCTGAGGTCGGAGCTAGGTATATATAGTCGAGAGATGGGCTGCTCACAAGCTACTCAGCCATACCAGGGTTCTAAACTGTCCTGTGCTCAGCTTCTTGTCTTTGAGAAGCTTAGAGATTCACTTCTCATGTCCAGAAAACTAGCGGATGCCTGGCTCAAGAATATCACCAAAATTAACAAACATGATCAGCATAAGTATGTTTATTTATTTATCATTTGTACTAGATGGGTAGGACAAACCATTTTTTCAAACCTAGCAATTAGGCCTTATCTTAGGCTAATTTTGCTAGCCCCTGTGGTGGAAAGTTCCAGCCACTTCATCACACATCATACCATGTACAATGTATGGCTAAAGTAAGTAGGGTAATCATTAATGAGCTATGTAAATCAGGGAGTCAAAGTGTGGGGGGACATTGGTTTTTGAGGTACTTCTAGTTCATATCTTTGCTGAGACCAATCCTAACAAATTCTAACATTGTATTATACTGGTCACCAGGTCATTGAACTTTGAGGGTTATTGTTTTTTTTTTTTTTTTTTAAATTAGTTTATTATGATAAATTGTGCTCTTATAACCTTTTATATTCTACACAGTTGTCTGCTAGGCAGACAGCCATATAAGTTTAAGGGTGTAACCCTGTATATGCAAAAAATAACCTGGTAAAAAAGACCCGGACCGGGTATTCAGACTTCCAATTAAGATCAGATAAAAGTAGGGA
>KZ651777.1:111036-123909 GCA_001010745.2 Gerris buenoi
TGTTTGATCCTCTGGATTATAATGGACTGTATCTGAGGGGATTTCCTGTAAGGGGAAAGGTAAAAAAACAAGTTAAAGGTAAGGAAGGAATGATTAGAAATTAAAGCCAATTGGCACTCACAAATTACGGTATAGACGCTTCTTGTCACTTCCGGGTCTAGCACGGGACTCCTACCAGATCTTGGCTGGGGACAGCAGAGGCGACCGGAGATAACACTGGCGTTGAGTGGGGAGCAGGTGAATATAATTCACGCCCTTTCTCCAGAGATCGCGCCTCTAGTTCCGTTTAGGAAAAGGAAAGGTATCAGTAGGGAGATGAGGATCGTACAATCACCGTCACGCAAAATCCGTCACGAAATCTACCAATGACAATAACTTGAGCAAAAATTCGCTGAGTTAGCATGTTCATTTTACAAATGTCCAGGCTAAGTTCGTTTGACAACGCTATCCGCCCAAGCGTTTACGCTCAACGTTCGCGTAGACGTAAGCTTCAAAAATGTTAAGAAGGGAAAAAGTGTTATTAAGGAAGCCTGTTACTTGACTTGTTTTGTTTATTTTTGTTATATATATTAAATGTCACTTATTTCAATCTAACATTCTTTAACAATCATACTCTGTAACTAACTCATCATGATTAACTTTCTTCTTATATTCAATACATATTATTTATTGTAAGATGCTTGCTTTAATGATACAAATAACACTTTTCTTTTAATTTTGTCTCTTTTCTAACTCCGCCATGTATAAGTAGTGAGCAACGTATACGGACTTAGCAGTGTGATTTTATCATTTATATTTAATAAAAAATGTAAGGAACTTCGTTCTTACCGGGGGTCCCGCGACACCAAATATATATATTTTTTTTTTTTTCGAATGTCCTATTTATAATACATACTGTCCATGAGGTAGCGTGCGAAAAAGTGTCTGACTAACATCAAGCTAAAATTTTGTGTATGAGTAAATGTTTTTCTGCCTTTTAAGAATATGTGGTCGGCTAAGTTCGTCTGCGGGACATAGCTATGCAATAGGCATTTGAAAAAAAAAATCCCGGCAGAGAGCGGTCATGTCCCACCCTTTTGGGTGAACAATATAATTTCATGATCCTGGGTACAAAATTAGATAGTAGACCAAAAATCAAATTGATGACAGTTTGTCTCTTGATAGACAACACTTTGATTTGGAGTAATATTTGACTAACTAACCTATTAAGTGATAAACTACCATTGTACTTGATTATTGGTCAACTAACTAAGGTTGTACTCAGGATCATCAAATCACATTGTCCACACAAAAGGGTGGGTTGCCAAGCTATGTCCCGCAGTCGAACTTAGCCGACCACATATTCTTTAAAGGCACCCAAATATTTAATAATACACAAAATTCTAGCTTGATGTTAGTCAGTCACTTTTTGCACGCTATCTCCTAGACATAATAGTAAATTTAATTGGAATAATATTTTTATACATATTATATTTTCCTTCCGCGCTTACCGAAACTAATAGTGTAGGGGCATTTGTCAATAAATTAAAGTCCGTGGGATTTTGAAAGAAGCAAGTACGAGATTGGTGGCTATGGATAGGTAATGGAGCTATAGAATCATGTACACACGGGTGATTTGATCCCAAGTGTGTCCGAGCCGGTGTATGACCTCATATTTCCAAGATGGCCGCAATCACCGACGTTGATTTTATCAAACATTTTGTGATAAAATTTTTTATTCAGAACAAGACAAGGAACATTTTTTTGTCAGGTCCTTACAACAAATGTTGTAACTATTACCGTTTTATAAATAAATGCATTGAAATGCAGAAAAAAAGTGGAAATCAGTAAATATGTTGGGTTATAAAAAAAAATTATTTATATTTATGGGAAAATAAGATGATTTAGAATTATCGCCGATCTAATTATTTTGTAAATTGTAGAGAATGAATAACCTAAAACCAAAGCAAGTTAAGGCATTTATAAGGACTCCATGCTCTGTCTGGCTGTGACACAACAGGCTGTTTCAAGAACAGACGCAAACAATTCTTCTGGAAGGTTTTTGAATCATGTGAAGATTCAAGAGGCTCTTGGCAAATTAGGATGCCCAGAAATGTTTTCAACTGAAGATGAAAATTTGGTTGAACATACATACATTTACAAGGCAAATGCTTTCCAGACATTGGTAAGCTCCGGTGGTGGATATAAATCAAAAAAGACTTTCCAAGTGAAAACTTGCCGCCAACAAGGTTAGTTTTACACCAACATTATCTTAAGGACACACCATCAAGTGATGGAGTGGCGATGGGCAAATCTTCCCAACCCAGATCTCCCAGACCCATCTAATTTTGTATGGGAAAAGGGAAAAAATGAGTATTTTCCTGTCATAAGAACTATACCATGTGCCCAAGTAGTTATTTTACAATTGGTACGCTGCGGCTGTGACACGGGACGCTGTTCTGTCAATTGCAAATGCCGGGCTTAATCACTCAGGTGTACAAAATATGTAAATGTGGGGGACAAGAAGAACAATGTAGTAACAATGAAAATAACGATCTAATGCAACTGCCAGACTCAGATGATGGCTCATAACTCTAAATCATGTTATTATTTTCCTTTATAGCACTTATGTAATAATAAACAAGTTTTGTTTGTGATTTTTTGATAATAAATTTAATATATTTTAAAAATTTTATAACCCAACATATTTACTGATTTCCAATTTTTGCTTTTTTTTCTGCATTTAAATGCATTTATTTTTAAAACGGTAATAGTTACGATATTTGTTGAAAGGACGTTTTTTGTTCCTTGTCTTGTTCTGAATAAAAAATGTTCTCACAAACATCTTGATAAAATCAATGTCGGCCATGGCAGCCATCTTGGAAGTATGACGTCATACACCGGCTAGGTCACACTTAGGACCAAAACACCCGTGTACACCTCATGTACACCCGTACATGATTCTATAGCTCATTACCTATCCATAGCCACCAATCTCATACTTGCTTCTTTCAAAATCCCACGGAATTACATATGCCCCTGGACTATAACGTAAAATTGTGATTATTATGAAGAACGAAACATTTTTTGTTTTTCTGGTTCAAATAAGAAACATTTTTTATGTCGCCAAATACAAAAACTCCTAGAATTTTTTGTTTGATTATTACAACTGTAATACATTATTTTTAAAAGCAGTAAATGTGTAAGAATGTGTGACTTGAAGTGACATGATGTAAATCATGTCATTATGTAAATCATTATTATGCATTATACTGAAATTGAATAGAATTAATTATACTAGTATGTATAATATATAGATACAGAAATAATAAATTAAAGTTAAAATAAACTATTTAAATATAAATTAGTTATCTATGAGGTTTCGTGGCCATCAGGAATGGACCGGGAAAACAGACTGTGTGGACTAAAGGATTGGAATAATGGAAGGATTTGAATCTAAAATGGGCCAATTCTCGGGTCCTTTGAGGTCATTAGGAGGGATGAAATTTAATTATTTATTTATAAACAATTTTTTATGAGTCCTCAACGGCAAAACGCGACTAGTGAAGTGAGGCACTCTTTTGAGGCATAAATAACATATTTCACAACATCTGATTCAGTTAACAACATTCAGTTAACAATGGTATGCAACGAAGCGAACTTCGGCTATTTTTCTAGGTATCTTGGATTGGAAGGCTTGATGCAACCCCAGAGTTGTATCCCTTACGTGCAGGTGGGCTTAATTATTGTGTTATAAATGGGTGCTCTGTTCTCCATGTTGAGTTAGGTTGTGTTCTTTGTGTATGATTTAATAGCGTGCATTGCATGTCTGACGTTTATGCTTTGTGAGATGAGCCATTATAGACAACGATCTAGATGTAGTGGACGAATGATCACATGAGATTCTGATCTTCTTTGAATCCCAGTTAGGTCACATATATTATGGAATATCAAGTTTTTAAAGAAGATACACATTATTCTGGGACCATCTATAGGGTACTTTTAACAAACCATCCACATTTCTTTAAAATCTGATGAGTACTTTTAAATATACATATAAACAAAATAAAAAGTTTGTTTAAATGTGGAAGAGAAATGTGGCACGAACAATGGACTAATTATGGCATTCCCTTAATATTTCCTCTTAATCGGATAAGTAGTTATAAAAAATCGTGGAAACTAATTTGGAACGATAGACAGACACGAGAATAAAAATACTTCCAAAAGTCTGATATCAGGACCCAGTCTATCCATCATTATTCTATTAATAGAAATCCATCAGTATTGTGTTTCTATTTCTGACGTTCTTGCTTCCTTCCCCGATGATAAATTAATCCTATCTTCACATATTTCTATTTGTCCAGCTTCCTATCATGTTCAATAGGACCTTTTTCTCCTTGAAACATGGTTTAAGAAATGGCGAATCAAAGTTGGGAAACAAAATGCTTTGACGTGACCGTGTCACTCTAAGGCATGCAAACTAAAGGTGTGCAAACTATTAAGTTACCTCGCCGTTAGTCGGTAGAGGACTGGATTGAGAAATAATGATTTGGTTTACGGTAACTAGTACTTTCAAAGATATAGGTGTAAACAAATAAACACATATGTTTGTGTGAAAGATTTAAAAAAAGATAGGCGCAGAAAGTTGAAATTAACATGGAACTATCAATAGGCTTACCTCCATCCAAATTTCATAAAATGTGGACGATTAATTTTTTAAGATTATGTGGTTCACAAAAATGTTGAATGAAAGTCACGATACCAAAATTGTTCCCTGCCGCTTAAATTGGTTTTTGAAACCTGAGATAAAATAATATTTCGTTCTTCAGAACAAACTATGTTTGTTCCACTACCAGCGGTAAGCTTAGAAGAATAAGAACACAAACATGATCCCTCATTGAATATTAAAACAGAAAATAAAATAGAACTTGTTGCCTGTTTACGCGAGCAGACTGTAAAATATATACTTTTTTAAAATCTTGTTAACATGACAGAAGGTGGAAAATATTACTTAGGACCTGCTCCAGTGTAATCTGCTTCAGGCTTAAAACACTCTGGCACGGGGATTTAACACGCGCTGGTGTGAAATAACACGTGCCTTATATTCACCTTATCGAGCTGTATAACACAAATAAATAACCCCCGTTAGACGCACACGAACCGTTGAATAAATATAATAGTCTGCCACTCTAATTGGCACATTGCTGCCTGCTACTTAATTGCTTGCTTTTGCAACCAATTATTGCCTAATTAATTTAATTGAGTTGCTTCCGAGCTTACCAAAGGTAGGTCAAGCAATTTGATCGTTCTGAAGAAATTTGTTATGGGAAGAAATTTTGTTAACAGGCCGATTACAAAAATTCCTGGACAGAAAACCAATTAAATAAAAATCAGACATCAGATGTCAGGGAACTTTTTTGGTCCCGTGTCTGTCTGTCGTTAAATTTTTGCGAACTAACATAGCATAAATACTATTCGTCCAATTTTAATGATATTTGCACGGTAGGTCATAATTAGAATTAGCCCATTTATGTTTTCATCTATGTTTCATGAATTTCTTGCGCCCAATTTATTTCTCTGCCACATACGCACAAACATTCATTTATTTACACCTATATTGTAACAACTGGGCATTAGGTCCATAGAAAGGTTAAATAACTAAATTACAAGTGTTCATTTTAATTATTTCATTATTTGTAATAAATTAATATAAATTATCAAGCCTGGAGTTGTGATTGTAGACCGGTGAACATCGATACGCCGGTGGATTAGAAGTAAAATGCCAGGTTGATGGATCACTGTCTAGACTCGCCTTTGCGTTTGTAAAGGTATTTATAAGGTACAAGTTTAAACAATTATATGGACTCTGTGGTACGGGGAGCTCACTGTCGGAAGCTCTAGCCCAAACTGAGTTGTACATTGATCAGTTTTAGCTTTTATCAACGTAAACATAAATATCAACACAAGCTGTTCTCAGTATCGATATTCATATATCAATCTCTATTACATTTTGTAGACGAATTGATCAGTTAAAATATAAAAACTCATGATTTTTAAGAAATCTGGATGGTTTGATAAAAGTAGCCCGCAAATAGCCCCAGATTAATTAAAACCGATTTAAAAACGGAGGAAAATTAAATAAAATAGACAATAATATTTTGTAAAAGCATAAAATCATTAAAATATACGAAATAGAGCGCGAGGACACTATGTGCCACATTAATTTGCAGACTATTTTTTAAATTTAAATAAATAGAAAATTTAATAAATGACTATATTTATTAGCTTTAACACGCATCTTTTGAAATTTAATAAGAAATTTAAATTTAATACTAATTTAAATCCCAATAAAAAGAATTTGAGTATGGTCATTGATAAAAAATTTAAAATCTATGTAATTAAAGTGATATACCACCCCTACATTGGCTTTGAATTAGATATGCTAGAGTTTGGGCAATAGTTCCAAACGAGTAACAATTGATTACTCTAGGGTAAACTGGTCGCTAATTATTTAAACGACAGTGAGATCCCCTAAATTGTTGTTAAAATTAAGATAATAGCCCGAGAGGACAGGTAAGCAGAGTGTGCTGAGCGGCACAAAGGGTCTGACAGGTTTTTATTGAATATTTGTTCAATTGCTGGTGGTCATTGTTAGGGTTTCATAGCAGGGTAAGTTTGAAGATGAAACCATTACAGTAACCATTAGGGTGGAAACCAGAAACAATTGACGCTCTTTAAGACCCTATTCTGTTTTATGATATTGGTTTCTTTTATCTCCACTCTGCTGTGTAGGGTTAAAATATTTTACGACATTTCAGAGCTTCTGTTTGTATGTATAAGGTAATTTTCTAAAGCTGGAGTTATTTTTGTACAAAGATATGGGTTAAACTATTTATCCTATGATATTTAGAATACTGAGTACAGTAAAAGTTTTGTTTTTATTTCCAGACAGACAAGCTGTGAAAATATTAAATAGAAAGTTATTTACTTAAGTACTTAAACAAGGGTATTCATTTTTTACTCTGAAAATTATTATTCTGGAAGAAAAGCTATTATCAAAGATTAACGTAGATTATCTAAAAGGTGAATTATCTTTTGGTAGTATTTCTTAGATGAAGAAGTAATATTCAAAGAATACTAACTTACAGAAAATTTAAAACGTAAAGCTTAAAGATGTAGAAGTCGTAAAAAGGATTAAATTGTCTTTGGTTTTCCTTAATATACTAACCCTTTAAAAAGTTGCAAACAAATTTCTTAAACAAATATTTTCCTTTAAGTTCAATTATTTAATCCTTTGCTCATTGAGATGAGAGTAGCTATAAAAGTTTTAATTTCAACAGGGAAACGCTTCTATTACTTAGAAGTTAGTAGACCAAAAATGAAGTTGATATAATAAGAATAAGAAGAATAAGAATATTTATTGTACAAACAAAATGTTTTTTAACAAGAGTCTGGATAACAGTGAACAGACAGCTTCTTCACATCATTAAATAAATATACAATTATCTTTATCTACTCGCGGCAGCAAAATTAAACATTACTTAACTGTTTTTAGGCTGGAAAGTACTATTTCGCTGATTTGTCATTAAATTATTATAAACAGGCAGGAAAGTAGTTAAAACAGTAGTTAATACTTTCTCTGCCTAGGCAGACAAATATTTGTCTGCCTAGGCAGAGAAAGTAACACTGTTTACCACTGCGTGTCAAAATCTCTTATTTTGGCAAGTACAGTTTATACTGTTATCTCTATCTTATAACATCATATTATAGTTTAATATGTAATATTTAATAAATAAACGATTTAATTATAAAATAATTTGTTTATAATTGTTAATTCTGTTAAATAAGTTCAATGATTAGTAGATCTTTAATTAAAAAAAATAGCGGAGTCACTGGCCACACTGCAGCGTCATGTAAACATTGAACATCCATATTATTTTTATTATTGAAGTCATTCTAGATTAGACTAGCTACTTTTCTTGATTTATCCTAGTTACTTCTTTTCTTTTAAGCAATAGAAGATATTTTTAATTCTTTTAGTAATTTGTTAGTAAAAATATAAATAAATATATTATATTGCGTGCATTATTCATTCAGAAGTGATGTGTGCTATAAACGTGTGTTTTGTATTTTGTTGTTATAGATTCAGTTTGCTTTTTACTTATTGTTATTATTCCCAAGTTTCTTATTTGAACATTAATTTTAGTTAATACATTTATTATCTTTATTAATATGACATATAGTTATTAACTATTAACTATGTTATATTAATAAAGATAACATTTTAGCAGTTTCATTTTTCTTCCGCAAGTAGATAAAATATTGTATGCAACAAGGCAGCAAAGAAAACATTTCTGTCTCGTTTATTCATTGCCTTCCTCGGCTTCGCCTCGACAGTCAAATAGGTAAATTACCTGCCTCGGCTACGCCTCGGCAGTTAATTATCATAGCCTATCCTCGCCTTCGGCTCGGAGGCTAATCTAATCACTCGTCAGTAAAATTCCATTTTGCTGCCTCAATAACATAAATAACTATTATAATGTAAGTATATTCCTACATACATATTGTGTATACTTTTATACATATCCTCATATATACATGTGCGTACATATATACCCACATATCCATAAACCTACGTACCTATATGATAATACTAATATAAAATAAATAAAACTAAAATCAGCTTATATAAAACAGAAATGAAAATCATAATTCTAATTTGTGAAAATAGCAAATGAATTTAATCGTCATTCTTCTAGGCAAAATGATCTTAATTTTAAAACTGAAATTATAAAATGATAAATTCTAGTAAGATAGTTTAAGTTACTAAATGATAAAATATCTTCTAATGATGATTGGAAAAAGTTATTATTATGTTGGCTATTACAGATGTTACGCCTGTAGAAATCGTACCTTGGACAGCGGATAAATATGTGTTCCATTGATTCGGGTTCCTTCATATTGCACACCTGGCATTGCAACGTTGTGTCGATGCTGTACAATGTACCGTTGTGGAATATTCTGATGCAGTTGGAAGATGACACCCTCAGCTGGCTTATGACTCTTATTTTCGTGATGGGACATCTCCACTGTAGATATGGTTCTCCATTCAAGGAGTACGAGCATAGCTGTCTGTAGAGAGAGTTGTAGGACGAATTCATCACTCTTTGGTAGTCCGCAGATATCTGGTTGCATTGATACGAATCAACTATCACTTGCACAACATCAGCTACCTTATCGGGTGTGGAAAGGATATCGTGGAAGCTTGTTGAAAGGAGCATTGTTTTTAATTGAGACACCCAATTTAGTTCCGGCCGATTAATCGAATCCAGGTCTCTATCCATTAGGGCTTCAAGACAAAGCATCGGTAATCTATCTCCCGTCATATTTTGGATTTTCACCAACCATCCAAGCATTTGCTTCAGAATTTTAACACTGAGAGGGGCTATAAACGTGTGTTTTGTATTTTGTTGTTATAGATTCAGATTGCTTTTTACTTATTGTTATTATACCCAAGTTTCTTATTTGAACATTAATTTTAGTTAATTCATTTATTATCTTTATTAATATGACACATAGTTATAAACGATTAGCTATGTTATATTAATAAAGATAACATTTTAGCTGTTTCATTTTTCTTCCGCAAGTAGATATTGTATGCAACAAGGCAGCAAAGAAAACATTTCTGTCTCGTTTATTCATTGCCTTCCTCGGCTTCGCCTCGACAGTCAAATAGGTAAATTAAACCCAGTTCAGACCTCACTAAATAATGAGGAGTAGATCTGGGCCAATGTAGCAAAAATTTCATCGTCCTTTCTTGGATAGTTTCTACTTGTGAAATATATCTACGGGACCAAAGTTCTGCTGCGTAAAGACATGCTGGTGCTAGAAGTGAGTCGAATAATTTTATTTTCGTGTTCCAGCTGTCTGACTTGCCTTTGGATAAAATAGTCCGTATTCTACTGTCCTAATTCTGCTTTAGACTTGAAGAACTTCGCAGCTTGACAGAATCGGCCGGAGGCTGAAAACGGAACTCCCAGGTAGTTGTAAGATTGAACGATGTCAATATTTTCATTAGGATAGTGAAATTGTTTTATTTTAAGCTTGTTTGTACCTCTCCGGAATTGAACTATTTTAGTTTTGTCCGTATTTACAGAGATCTTGTTTAGTTGGCAGTATTCTTCTAAAATACACGTTTTTCCTGGATGTCACGCCATGAAGATCCTAGTATAATTATATCATCTGCGTAAAGTAACAACAGTAGTTTGTTGTCGGCCTTTATTTTAACCCCTTCAGCTCCCCTGTCCTTATAGAATTGCAGAAGATCGCTCAAAAATAAAATGAATAAGAGAAGAGAGAGGGGTTCTCCTTGTAAGACTCATTGGCTTGCTTTAATTTCACGTGTGTTTTCACCATTGACTAGTGCTTTTAAATAAGTTTTTGAGTATAAGTTGCGGATAATTCTAATAAGTTTTGAGCTTAATCCTATAAGACTCAATTTATGCCATAGTATTTCATGGTTCACTGAATCAAAGGCACGTTTAAAATCTACAAACAGGCCGTAAACTACTTTTTTCTTGAGCATAATATTAAGGTTAATAGTGACACTAAGAATAAATAAATTGTCTAAGCACCCTCTTCCATGCCTAAACCCTGATTGTTCTTCTGGTAAGATACCACATCGCTCGGAACATTCCATTAGTCGGTTTAAGATGATTGAAGTAAATAGTTTCATAATATAATTAAGCAGAGCGATGCCTCTATAGTTTTCTGGGGTTTTAGGATTATCTTTCTTAAATAGGTGAATCAGATTTATGGATGACCATGATTTAGTGGTGTATTCTCTATCTAAAACGTGATTGAACAGAGTCAGGAGATAGTGACTCCAAGCAGGAGTCAAGTTTTTTAGAAACGCATACGATATTCCGTCAGGGCCCGGAGCACTTCCTAAATTACAGTGTGATACCACCTTCTCAAGTTCGCAGCGAGTAATAGGGATGTCCAAATGCGGGTGCGCTACTCCGAAAAGACATACATCATTGTATATTATTTGAGGGTATGCAGATTCTAAGAAGCTCTCCCACTGATCTACTGGTATCGGATTGATTTTTCTTTTGGAACCATTAAGCCGTTTTATAACTTTCCAAAACTCCGAGGAATTACTTATATTGGCTAGTGCCTCTAGTTGATTATTTTCATACGATACTCTATTTGATCGCGCCATTTGTAAAAATTCTTTTTTTGCTTCTTTGTACGAGTTAATGGTATCATTACGAAAATTTGATTTTTTACACTTAAGAAGCGCATTCCGAGCATTTGCTTTTAATGCATGACATTCACTTGTGAACCAGGGTGGTTTACTTATCCCCGAGCACTTTCTATAAGGGATAATTTGAGAACACATTCCTGCTTCATTCGCTGCCTCTTTTATGGATTCTATTAAATTTATCGATGTTTGATTTGTATCTGGACTATTAAAGTGTAATGAGCTTAAACTGTCTAATACAGTCTTATAATAATTATTTTGGGTGCAGTTCCACATATCTTAAAATTTTCTTGTCTGAATGTACATATTCCTTTGATAGAGAAAAATCTTGGTAAAAATTGAGTGTTAACTCACAAGCGAAGTGGTCAGAGTAAAGGAAGTCCAAAATTTTGAAGTCGATAACCCTCGAAGCTCCAGGGATATTTGTCCACGTTAAGTCTAAGACACTATGATTCTCTTTGGCAAAGTAGGTATATTGAGCTGGAGAGTCATTTAGAAGTTGATATAAGTTTGTATCTTGATAGGTGACCACTTTGACTGGAGTAATATTTGAATAATTAACCACGCAAGTGACAATCTAACACCAACTTCGATTTTTTGTCTTCTAATAATATTATTGTCACCCACAATGGGTGGAACATGACGACTCTCCAACAGTTGGTTTTATAAAAATGCCTATGTTCCGCAAACGAACTTAGCCAACATATTTTAAAAGTTGCCAAAATATTAACTTATATACAAAATTCTATATTGATGTTAGTCAAAAACTTTTTTGCACGCTATATCCTGGTCTATTATAAGTCTTAACGCTTGACAGAATACGTAGCTAAACTGTTACTAAGAGATTTAAGTAAATGAACATATTTTAGAGACTATAATGAGGGTGATTGGAATATGATCAGAAATCACTCAACCTTCATAATTTTAACTCCCTTATTATAGTCCCTAAGGAGAAATTCAATTTTTTAAGTTTTTTCATACTACAGAAAGATTAAATTTTAAATAATTCAAATTACAATTATCAATAACTACGGGAGACATACAGAGAAAAATAGACCCCCGCACCGGGACTCGAACCACGGGACCTCCTATTAATCCGTTACAGGTGCTCTTGCCTCTTTGAATTATTTAAAATTTTAAATTTTGAATTTCACAATACGTTTTCTATTCATTTACTACTAATATGAGAAAGTACAAAGAATGAAAAGTAAATAGTTCTGTAATGTGATTTTTCCTACAGTTGACCGATAAAGTGGTTATTATCGCACTCAAAATAGTACGCAAAACAGCAGATTCCTGCACTTACTACTTTACCGCACTCGTTTTACTTTACCGCACTCATTTTACTTTACCGCACTCCAGTGTTCCAACTTACGAACATAAAGAACTTAAATCTAAACAAAGATTTAATAATCTAAATTATAATTATAATAACAATGACAACTAATGGTTATATTTTGACTAACTTCACGATTTAAACAATATATATCAAATATAAAAATGTTGAAGTATAAGAAGTGAAGATAAAAAATCTAAAATAAAGAATGAAATGTGATGAGTAAGGGTTATGATGAGAAATAAGTTTGCAAAAAATAATCCGGCAAAAAAAGGCAACACTGTCTATAAAC
>KZ651777.1:123946-137086 GCA_001010745.2 Gerris buenoi
CCTATCATTTATTTAATAAACAAATATAAAACTGCAACAACCAAATCGTAAAAACCGCTGTATATAAACAGTTTTTTTTTTTTTTTTTAATTATTTTACCCCTCTCAAAACTAAAAATAACACAAAATAGATAATAACAAAAATTAATCTACTATGCAAGAGCTTTCCCACGATATACAATATACATCATATTATAAAATATTAACTTTAACATTTGTACCCCTGTACTCTGAGGTACCAAAATTATATTTAAAAAGAAACAAACAATACAAAAGGGCATTCATTCATTTAACTAATAAATACATATTAATAAAAACCCTAATATCAAAAGAGTATTTAAACCCTTTAACCTACAACAAAATTATAAATCGGTACAAAAGTACAGGTACAACATTTTTAAAAAATCAACAAATAAAATAGCTTTAATGTACACATCAAGGCCTTTAAAATGATATACGACACAATATTAAAAACCAAAAAAGTGGTCACGTGACACGGCGCACGGGAAAAAGTTTACTCGCATGTTCTCAGCAAGTAGGATGAACTAATGACATAAAATATACTCAATTTAAAGAGCATTAGTGTGAGATTCAATCACCGCAATCAGAAATAAAATCGGCTAACTATCATAGAATCTATGGCCATTCAAAGACAAAAATGGAAAAAAATAAAACCAAAAAATGACAAAATTATCACTATCTAAGGTACAACCGATGATGATTCGACAAAAACTCAAAGGACTAAAGTTGTAGATCTTTTAAAATCAGTTAAAACTTGTGATATCCATTTTCTAATACGACTTACCGTTTAGCTGCAATAAGCCCCTAAACCAGCTTAAAAATCAAGTCGGCCATTTTTATTTTTTTAAAGGTGGAAGGAGGGGGAAAATTGAACTTTGTGTAGTTATTTTGGTTCACAATATGGACGTTGCACGTCGAATGGCGCCAACCGCAAGTCTCTAGCTCTTCTGGAAGTGGGTAAACATTAATGTCAGTCAGTGAGTCAGTGAGCCATGCGGCTTTGTAGTATAAGACATATTAATTTAGCACGATTTGAAGTAAGCAGATGGTTGAAATTTGGCAGGTGCTATCTGCAGGCTACTTTCGACAAACCATAAAAATTTCATAAAAATCAGATGATTACTTTTAAAGATATAGCTGTAAATAAATGTATGTTTGTGTCCATTTAGAAGATGAATAAATAACCGCAGAAAGTTGAAACTTATATGGGACCAACAATGGTCTAATTATGACCTAATTACTAAATTTCATTAAAATTAGACAAGTAGTTTTTAAGATATGGTGGTTCGCAAAATTGAGCGACATACCGACAGACAGACACGGGACCAAAATTGTTCCCTGATGTCTGAAACGGATTTCTGTCTTGGAATTTTTGAAATCGAAGGTATAAAATATTTTCGTTCTTCAGAACGATCACATAGCTTCCGTTACCTTCGGTAAGCTCGGAAGCAATTCCGTTACCTTCGGTAAGCTCGGAAGCAATTCCGTTACCTTCGGTAAGCTCGGAAGCAATTCCGTTACCTTCGGTAAGCTCGGAAGCAAAATCTAAAATAAAAAATGAAAAGTAATGAGTAAGGGTTATGATGAGAAATAAGTTTGCAAAAAATAATCCGGCAAAAAAAGGCAAGACTGTTTATAAACAGAACAGCTGGTTTACTTGATATTGTAAAACCTTTTATACATGTTAACAAACACTCTATTATTTTCAATTTATTTACAGATTAAAAACTAACTGTAGGAAAAATGTAATGTGCTACTCGAGCTTAAAGTGTTTTTGCTGCACTCGAGAAACCTTTCCGCCCTCGCCTTCGGCTCAGGCGTAAATATTTCTCTCGAGTGCAGCAAAGTGCCACTTTCCGCACTAGTTGCACAAATAACTATAAGACTTCAATGAATGAGTTGAAATCTTTAAATAATAAAGGTAATAATGTTTCTTTCAACTTAAATCTGCTATTCTAAAATTATAGAGATAGTTCAGCTGAGGCTTTGAAGACAATCGGTAATAATTAATACTACATTATTAAACTCTCTAATGTATCCCCCCCCCCGTCCCTTTTTGCTTAATAAATTAGGGTACAAGCTGGTGGTTTAGTCAACACAAGTCTCATTAATTTAGGGTTTTGTTAAGAACATAATAAATTTACATTAAATTAGAATAAACTTAGTTCCTCAGTTTTTAAAATTGGTGGTTTGTTAAGGATTCAACGTCTTAAGTGAATAAGTAAACTCTTTGTCTAACTAAAACATCATTACCTATATTTCAAGAGTTTTCCAAGGCGCTACTCTTATCCTAATGCTGTAACTAGTTTATCTTTCTCTACAAACTGAATGAATCAGAATGCTTCTTATACCTGCATCATTAATTATTTATAATTACGTAACAAATCTTACCACTATTCTAAGAAAATAATAGTTTAACTTGTAGACGAACTTTTTAGTCATTTAAATAAAGAATTATTTGTTATTTTATCTTATTATGCTGAAACAAGTATGAGTGCAGACGTTGTAAATTTACATTGCGGCTAAAAAGTTCAACAATTTTAGTTTAGGTGAGGGATTTTTAAACTTAAAGATATATTAAGAGTATTAATAAAACTTACAAGTTTTGGGGAGCAATCAAAATTAATTTTCTGCTCCATATCGTTGTTAAACGATTTCGCACAGTAGTGGGTGATAGAGATGTAATAGTACATTACGCGTCGAGTGTGGAAAGTAGCATTTTGCATGCGAGTCTGGAGTTTTCACCCGAGCGACAGCGAGGGTAGTAAAACCTCACGAGCAATGCAAAATGCTGTTTTCGCACGAGTTGCGTACCGTACTTTATCTACGATTGTTAGATTTTAATAATAAATACAGAAAAAAAATATAAACTTCCTGTATGTAAACTTGTATTTCTCTTTTGATAAAGATGACATCAATTCAACAGACAATAGCCCAAAAACAAATAATAAAAATTATACTTTGGGTGTATATGACCTAGTTGTCTGACACCCTAATAAAACAATAAATAAAAATTATACTTAAAAAACCACGAAGTACGCCATCTTCTCTGATATTTAAGTCACTGGAAATTCTGAAAGTGAAAGAAATTTTCGAACTCACAGCTCTGAACCGAATACACACTGGCAAATTCACACTCAACAAAACAGAGCAAAACCAGAATGACACAAAAACCAACCTTCCAACCGCCTTACATGAAAACTACTACAGGACAGAGATAATTAATACAGGTGCTTAAAGAATCACTTTCTACAAATCTAAACAGAGACACAATGTTTATATTACGTATCAATCGCAGATAAACATGTATTGTCTACAATCGGAACCTACTAAGTAAACATTTAGGATATCATCTAATATCCTAAATGATGTAAATGTCCTAAATGCTTATATGATTGAAAAATGATGAAACAATTGTTGCGAATAGGCTCCACCTGCCTATATCCAATGTGTAAACATTGGAGTACTTCTGTTACACCAGTGGATGTACAGAAGGAGATTTATGAAGTGCTCAGGATCTATGATAATCGTGGCCAAAAAGAAACAGCTAAAGTAATAATGCGCATGTTAAATTGAAAGAAGTGTTATATCTGGGTTAGACGGGAGTTTATTTGGTTTGTAAGAAACGAACGAAAATTGTGATTTTTTGTCCCTTAGACCCTCAGCGGTTTTAGATAAATCATCTTTTCAGCAAAGGGTAAAGCAGGAGGCTTTGTTTCCGGTTTTGAGAATCAGATCTTCAATAGGTAAGTCACTAGAATAGAATTATCTCGTCTGCTTGATAATCCCTACTTAGATGTGTCTCAACAACAGAGAGGGTTGGCGAACAGGAACTTAAAACAAAAGGGTGGTATACTAGCTAGGTCTTTCCTTCCGGGGGCGGAAGGACGACAATAATCTTTTCAGCATCCCAAAAGTGCGAGGTGTTCCGTTGAAAATTGAAAATGAGCAGACATTTCATTTTGATTGTCCCACAAATTGTCGTAGAAATATCTATTGTAAAAAGAGAATATAAAATTGGCAGATATGTTAGTTGTTTTAAAAAAAAGATTAGAATAACTAGAAAGTATTTAATAACCTAATATTTAGCCGATCAAAATATAAAATTTGATTTTAATTCTAAACCTTATTGCAATGCTGGGATAATGATTGTGCATTAAGTTAAAATAAGATAAATAAATGACCAGTAAGTGAACAGAATTGAGAGCATACTATTTATGATAACACTGCCTTGCTTAAAAAAATAAAAAGGAAACCTTTTTCCTCAATAACCACCCTTTATATCAAACTTGCACGATATGTTACAAAAAAAGTCTATGGTAACTTTTAACCTTATCAGCAGGATTAAAGTCTGTTATCTAACTTTAATAAGGCAACGCAATTTTTTTCTAGGAAGAGAAATCTAAAATCTTGCTTTTCGAAAAGGACAAAGAGTGTAGAAACTACTACTAGGACAGAATCACTATAGAGACAAAGATCAATCAAATCCTTTTCTTTTTGTTTCATTCCAACAAAATAGAATTTACTATACCGAAATTAAAAGATTTTTTTTTCAGTAATTTAAAACAAAAAAATACTCTTAGAAATACAAAGGGCTAAGATAATGATACCTAAAGAATAAAAAATATGAAGTCAGTGTTTTATAAACACCGTTGATGTTCAAATATTACAATGGCCAAAAGTTACTTAAGAAATAAATAGTTATTTACGCACCAAGGGAGGAAAGTAAGTGATTGCACCCTGAGCGATGAAGTTGGTCCCTGAGGCGAAGCCGAGGGAACCATAACGTTCACTCCTGAGGCGAAGCCAAGGGAGTTAATTATCGCGAGGGTGCAAGTGATTTTTACTCCCGAGGTACATCGGAACCTACTAAGTAAACATTTAGGATATCATCTAATATCCTAAATGATGTAAATGTCCTAAATGCTTATATGATTGAAAAATGATGAAACAATTGTTGCGAATAGGCTCCACCTGCCTATATCCAATGTGTAAACATTGGAGTACTTCTGTTACACCAGTGGATGTACAGAAGGAGATTTATGAAGTGCTCAGGATCTATGATAATCGTGGCCAAAAAGAAACAGCTAAAGTAATAATGCGCATGTTAAATTGAAAGAAGTGTTATATCTGGGTTAGACGGGAGTTTATTTGGTTTGTAAGAAACGAACGAAAATTGTGATTTTTTGTCCCTTAGACCCTCAGCGGTTTTAGATAAATCATCTTTTCAGCAAAGGGTAAAGCAGGAGGCTTTGTTTCCGGTTTTGAGAATCAGATCTTCAATAGGTAAGTCACTAGAATAGAATTATCTCGTCTGCTTGATAATCCCTACTTAGATGTGTCTCAACAACAGAGAGGGTTGGCGAACAGGAACTTAAAACAAAAGGGTGGTATACTAGCTAGGTCTTTCCTTCCGGGGGCGGAAGGACGACAATAATCTTTTCAGCATCCCAAAAGTGCGAGGTGTTCCGTTGAAAATTGAAAATGAGCAGACATTTCATTTTGATTGTCCCACAAATTGTCGTAGAAATATCTATTGTAAAAAGAGAATATAAAATTGGCAGATATGTTAGTTGTTTTAAAAAAAAGATTAGAATAACTAGAAAGTATTTAATAACCTAATATTTAGCCGATCAAAATATAAAATTTGATTTTAATTCTAAGCCTTATTGCAATGCTGGGATAATGATTGTGCATTAAGTTAAAATAAGATAAATAAATGACCAGTAAGTGAACAGAATTGAGAGCATACTATTTATGATAACACTGCCTTGCTTAAAAAAATAAAAAGGAAACCTTTTTCCTCAATAACCACCCTTTATATCAAACTTGCACGATATGTTACAAAAAAAGTCTATGGTAACTTTTAACCTTATCAGCAGGATTAAAGTCTGTTATCTAACTTTAATAAGGCAACGCAATTTTTTTCTAGGAAGAGAAATCTAAAATCTTGCTTTTCGAAAAGGACAAAGAGTGTAGAAACTACTACTAGGACAGAATCACTATAGAGACAAAGATCAATCAAATCCTTTTCTTTTTGTTTCATTCCAACAAAATAGAATTTACTATACCGAAATTAAAAGATTTTTTTTTCAGTAATTTAAAACAAAAAAATACTCTTAGAAATACAAAGGGCTAAGATAATGATACCTAAAGAATAAAAAATATGAAGTCAGTGTTTTATAAACACCGTTGATGTTCAAATATTACAATGGCCAAAAGTTACTTAAGAAATAAATAGTTATTTACGCACCAAGGGAGGAAAGTAAGTGATTGCACCCTGAGCGATGAAGTTGGTCCCTGAGGCGAAGCCGAGGGAACCATAACGTTCACTCCTGAGGCGAAGCCAAGGGAGTTAATTATCGCGAGGGTGCAAGAGATTTTTACTCCCGAGGTACGTACAAGATTTTACCTCCAGAAGGGAGAAAAAAAATATAGAAAGATTTTAATTTTAAATTAATTTGATCAACAAGAAATACTTATGTTTATATTTATTTAAAACAAAAAAAGTTAGATATAATATTAAAAATTCTCTAATCAATAACTTTATTCATGTTAAAATTAAATTATTTGAATTTCAATGATAAATTTAAATGGGAGACTCAGCTGGAAGCTGTGTATTGAATGGTATTGACAACTGATGTATTTAAATAATAGATTAGTTAATCTACATTTAGAAATTATTATTTCACTTTTAACTTGTTTGTTTCTTTTACTGATGCATCACTATGGCAACCGTAGTAAATGTTATATGATATGTGTGAAGATGAAATTACATATTTAGACATGAAACAAAAGTTAGTAAATGAAATGTGTATTAGCATCAACCTTATTTACGTGTGCTTTATCTACGACAGGGGTCGGCAACCTTTTTGTGTATAAGGGCGCAATATAAGATTTGAAAATCACCGAGGGCGCATATCAATCGGTAGTAATAAATAGGCATTGAAAAAAGCCCTTTTTTGTGAAATATTATGGAAAAAAACTTTTTTTTATAAATTGACAAAACAAAACATATTATAATTTTTTTAAAACAATACAATATTTTGTTTCAACTAATTTAAGTTCTTATGAACAGCAAGAAAAAACTTAATAATTAAATTAGTAAATTGTAGAGAAGAATGAAGTTCTCCAACTTCATTCTCTCATGTAGACTCGATGAGTGCTACGGGAGACTTCGACTCTGCTGATAATGGCGTTCAGCTGAAACCGGTCTAGTGATCCTCAAATCCTCATATCAGGCAATTATCGACGGTAGGGATATCCTCAGTTGATAACTTACGAACTTGTGGTAGTAACTTACAATTTGACATATATATTTATATTTACATGGTATAATATAAAAACAAATAAAAAATGTAGTCCCCCATTATAGTCAAACAGGGGAGATTCAAATTACATTATAATATAATTTTACTGTACATTGTACATATTATCTAAAAATTAAAAAGAAAGAAGTTTGTCCATATAAATTAGTGACATATTATTGTGGAAAAAAGTTTATTTATTTTATCTCGAATATCAATTTGTTCTGTTTAGGTTTAAATTTAAAAAAGACTCGCAATTTTAATACTGGACTCGGTGATCCAGAATTAGCAATTAAGGATCCTGGACCCCTCAGCCATTCGCGATGGTTAACCTGTGGCGACCGGGTATTAAGACTTTATATTATGTCCCAAACTAATCCAACAAGCGAGATGGTTTTATTGGGACAACTTTAAAATCAAGGTCCCTGATGCCAATATTTGTATTGGAAGTCTAAATTCAAAGGGTCTTTAGTGGAAATAGCACACCCAAATTGGTTAGTTTCGCGACTTGCAGCCACCTCTACGTGGTGAGTTTTGGCTCATTGCAGCTGAAAAATCATCTTGTAATGGGCGGAAAGCTGCAATATCGTGTTTTCCTTTTATACATTTGTTAAGTTTACCTGCTGTTTCTTTGTTTGGTCACTTGCAAGAACAAAATTCTAAACCGCAACGTGTCAAATAAATTTCTTTTGCATTACCTCAGAGAGTCAAAAATATCACTATTTTTTTCAACAAAGAGGTATTTGTAGGATTTTTTTGCGATTTTAAATGTACGGCAAAGAATAGTCTTTTCACAATTATAAATAAAATTAACTATACATAAAAAATGTCTTTAAAAATGACCAATGTTTTTATTATTTTCTAAACTTTAAGCCCTTACAATTTCGAAAGTAAAAAATATTTGTTTTTATTTTTCCCGTTAATAGTCTATTACCCTACTATATAGTCTTTTTAACCTTTAAGTCAGTGGGGGCGCATTAAAAGTGTTATAACTTTTAAAATAATTAATTAACCAACATTTTCTGGGGACTGAGATATTTCAGGAGTTACAAGTTGATTAATTGAAAGGATAAAACATGTACAAAATATTTCAAGGAACTTCTCGCAGAGAGAGAAGCGACAATATTTCTCTTTCAGCCGACAAGCTAAGGGACCCTTACAGCAATTAACTAAAGGTCCAGGGCTCCGCTCTACAAATTGGTATTTGAACCTTCTTCGGCGAAAAGCTGGACTAAATACAAGGGAAGAGGATAACACGACGTCTATATTCCCTTCTAGAAAACGTAATTAATCATTAACAAAACTTATAGAGAACAAGTTGGCAAGCAACTTGTTCTCTTTTGAACTTCTTACATCAAAACCGCCATAATTAATAAGGCTTAGAAAATGACAGAAAAGTTTATCAAGACATCGATGTTAGCTAATATGAACAAAGTAATATACTAGTAGAGCTTAATTAATGTAAATGTTTTATTTAACTTATAATCAAGAAGATAAAGATAATCTGCTGTAATATAGTACTATAACTCAATTATAATATAGTTATACTTTGTTAGTTGCATTATATCATTATGCAACTATGGTGGCTTAAACATAGAAAATGCAACTACAATGCAATTACGATGTATTGAACAGCCTGGATGCAAACACACTTATGTCTTTAGTATAAAAACTATGTAATTTTTTGTGTGTAATAGTTTTTTTGTGTACATTATAATGAGAATAAATTAATATTATATAATATTTTCAATTATTATTAATAAAAATATAAACTGAATTTCCAATACAACGATTTCAATCTCTCCATGTAAGTTATACAATCCAATATTACGATAACTCTATCATCCTCTTATTTAAAGTAACCCTTTCTTCTTATACAGTATTTCTCTTCGTCTCCCTGGCCATCTTTATAACTTTATCTTATCATTCTCTATATTATTATTTTTACTTTTCCTCACTACAAATAGTAGGAAAAGTATTGTTTTCACAATTTTTTTTTTTTTCGAGATTTCAACGGAATTATCCGTTTTAGGTGTTTTTAAGACCTCCTGAGTGGTTTTCAGCATGACGTATGTATGTGTGTATGTGTGTGTGTATGTATGTGTGTATGTATGAGTGTTATCATCGTAGCGCCCAAGGTATTTAACCTAGAGAGATGAAACTTGGAAGAAAAATCAGTCCTTACCTGAAGTGGTGCCGCTGGAAAATCAACTTTTTCCGCCATCTTGAACCCAGTTTGCTTAGTCAGCAAAAATTAAAAAAAATCGTAATACATCGAAAATGGTCCTGGTCGAAATGAAATTTGGCACGAATGTACCTCAACAATATAAATATAATAAAACCGATAAAATTCTATTAATTAGTTTAAAAGTTATAAGTGAATATAATTATTTATTATAGTGCGATAATTTTGATGACGTCAAAGTTTGTTTACTTCTGTCAAAATACCGCCAAACTTTAAATAATTAAATAAAATTTAGTTATTAAAAATATATATTTTTTAAGAATGATTATAAATCAGTCTAATGCTGCTTCCTCATGCTGCAAAGCAGCAGGAGAGGCCACTTTAGTGCCCTCTAAAGTGAGGAAAATTCCGAGGTACCCCGTACCCGATTTTTTTTTTTTTTTTATTAATTAATTTGAATATTGCAACTACATTGCCAAATGTTATAAGCAATAAACATGATATAAGATTGATTTGTCTTGTTGACACATGATGTGATTAACTGTCCATTGACAGTACTCACGGTATTGCAGACATGAACATGTTACATTTTATTCATTGATGTAATAAGTCACGGGACCACTGTCTTTTTTTAGGCGTCGATGAGGGTTACCCGGCATGAAGGGTGATGTTAGGTAGTGAATTAAAGGGTTAGGGTGATAGGAAATTGATTCATGGAATGATTTGTATCGGGGGGTGGCTAGGTCGTGAACAAAGAACTTTTTTCTAAATGTGCCGGAAAAACGAATAAACACTTATCTGAAGTAAAAATGTATAAAAGCAACGTCAAAATCTTGAGGGTTCAAATTCATACATATGGTTTGATACAACCATTTCTTTGCGTTTAATGAGTAGTTAAACATCTGCTTGATGTTGCCTCTGTGAACAGTTAGCTCAAATTTGGGTGAATGGTTGTAATTTTCTGAGGAGGGTTTTTACACTGGGAACTTGTGTCCAAGTACTTTTTAGAGTTTCGTAGACGATCAAGAATATCCTTTGTATAACTATCATTTATTTTTCTTCGACCTCGGAGGTCCCTGGTTCGATCCCCCAGGATCGTTATTTATTGGTAATAACGACAAAGTAAATTACATTTTTTCAGGAATTTTTCATCGCCCTATAATAAGATATTATGCATGAATTATTTCTGTTAGGCCCAATGCACACAGAACAGGCGACGGGCAGAGGCGCGTCGCGGGCGAGGTGCAGGTGAGACGTAAAGGCAAAAGGGTACTTTCGATACATCGACATCGATGTTTTCGATACATCGACAATGGTCCTCTAACCCAACAAGCAAAAAAGGCACCGGTTTCAAACAAATCCCTCGTCCTCGTTCGCGATATCCGTTGTCGACGTTTAATTGGGTCGGATGTTTCAGGAAAACATCGATTTTTTTATGTCCATACATCGACATCGGTGATGTATCGGTGATCATTTCATAAAATGTTAATAGAATAATAATTAATTTACTTGACTGTGATTTTCTCCAATGTGTGATACCGACTCATATAGAAGAGGAGTAGTTTAATAACCAAACCAACATCTTCACACAAAATAATTGTATTAATAACAATTAACCGGTTTCGGCTGTTAAGTAGGCATCTTCAGATAATCTGTATCTTGTAGGTTATAAAGAGACTCTAAAAGTACTACTTGAACTTTTAAAAGTACAACTCGTAATATATATTAGAAAAATAGTTAATCATGAATGTGAGGTAATAGTTAAAGAGGACGATCTTAGTAATAAGCCATCTATTGAGGGAATCTACTCAGCCCTCCCGCCTGGCCATCTCGATTTAAACAATTATAAAATGTATCACTTTACAAAAACTTGTGCTTGTATCAGGTTAAAATGTTTTTCTCACCGAATAGGTTAATTTAGATTTTTTTTCCGTCCTAAAATTCTAATTTAAAATCTTCGTGCGAGAGTTGCGCGCGAACACTTGGGCGTATAACGATGTCCAACGAACAAGGTCCTGGGCAGTAGTAAAATGAAAATGAGTGCCAAATTTCTCCAAAATCGGTTCAATTTTACTCAAGTTGTAGTTATAAGTTTCTGACACAAACACACACACGGGATGCATCAACTGTTGAATGTAAGAAGCTCGCACTTACGCTCGCTTCTACGAATCAGTAAAAAAAGGTATATTACAGTATTATAGTTAGATTCGTTTTCTTTAAAGTCGTGTACACCTGAAACATTATAAGGGCATTAAAGCTTCGTAAGAGTTAAGTAAATATCTAACGCATATTATTTTTTATTTAAAATAAAAAGAAATAAAATTATTAATTGAAAAAGTAATTTAAACTAGTCATTTAACTGGAATTACACGCGAGAATAAACACCAAACCTTTAAAATATATTCTTCTTTTAGAAAATGATGTATCGTTTATCACTGTCTAGGACGAATAATAAAATGCAACATTATCATAATGTAATAACATACCATAAATATTTACCAACAGACAAAATGCGTTCAATGTATTTCCATGGTAATCCTCATAATATGGCATTAGAATGGTGAAGAAAATTTAATGTGTAAGAAACTTATTAAGGTAATATATCATAGCAAAGTTAATTTGAGTAACACTGAAATATGTCTAGTTCAACTACTTTCTTTACACAGCATATTAAGCTATACATACCAGCACGGAATTGTAAATTAAATGTGGTATATTTATACAAATCTCACACTAAGTACAGAAAGATATTAATATTTCTAACTTATTAATTAATTTAAAAGTTTTAAGATTCTTTGAGTTTTAAAATGTTTGTCTATAGTCAGTGTCAGTCGCCTATAGTCTGTGCAGACAATTGAAGTCTAAACTACTGGTCCTATTTCGATAAAACTTGGCATACATGTTAATAAAATTCGCATCCCTAGAGAAATTGATAAATTATTTATATTTTTTGGATGCTGCTCCCTCAAAACAAAAAAAAAAAACTATGAAACTCAATTAAAAATAAAAGAAATCATAAAAACAGTTCCGGCGATTTTAATTAATAATTCACAAATTTATTATATTTAAGTAAGTCTACAAACCATACATGTTTCCCTTCTAAAGAAATGAATTTCCTTAGGCATTAATGAAAATAAATTATATTCAATTCTGTTAAACTTAGTTCAAAAATATGTTGAACTCATTAATAAATATATTTGTTAATATATTAATTGAATTCGATAATATGGCAATTAATTAATTCAGTATCACTAAGTTCAATATGAGTTATTTTTTTCCGAGTTCATTAGACTATTATTCCTCATAAAATAGTTCCTTCTAAAATATTTTTTTATAATGCGTATGGGGTTTGAGCAGTCACCACCCCCACCTCTGTATAAACAGGACGAATGCTTCAGAAATGTTTATAGGTATATATATTGGCCTCTAACAGTAAAGTTATTATTGACACAATTTATACTTTAAATTCAAAACCATAAATATTAAAACGTTGCCTATAAACGTTTTTTTTTTTTTTAATTAAACTAAAGGGTTAAGAAATAAAATAATTTATTTTCTACATCGCAAAATCTGACAGCATAAATTAAAAAATCTAATAAAAGTTTCAACTCATCTACACACACACACA
>KZ651777.1:157124-173252 GCA_001010745.2 Gerris buenoi
ATAATTTAAAACTTAAAAGTAAGCAGTAAAAAAAAAATTCACAAAAAAAAAGCAAAAAGTGTTTCTAATTACAAAAATTTGAATAGTGGAGACAGAAAAAAATAACACAAATTGGCACTTCACAAATGCCAAAAAGCGAAATGTTTACATTCCTACAAAAACCCCCGTTAGGAGCTCTAACTGTCAAAGAAGGTCATTTTTCCAAGAACAAGCGACAAAAAAATCATCTGGTTTTCAACACAGCTTTCCTCTTGTCCAAAGTTTATTTTATCAAACCGGAGTTATAGGTTGGTTTTTTTTAGAGAGAGAGAAAGGGAAAAAGCAGAGCAATGCTAACTCATGCCAGCAAAGCGTTGAAGGTTGAGAAGAACCGAAGTTATTCTTTATGAAGGGAATCTACTATTCCCCGTTCCTAGTTACCTGGTTTTTCATTAACTCTCTTTATTCCCAAAGCTATCTGCCTCTCCGATTCATTGGTTATTCGGATATTTTTTTTTTAATCGGGCCATAGCACAACTTTCAAAAACAAACTGAGGGTTGCTTCTTTCACCTTGCCTCTAGTTGGAAATTGAAACCCTGAGGCTAGAAAGCAACCAGAAGGTTTCAATGTGAAACATTTTAAGTCAACTAATAAAGCAGTTCAACTGGTTTTAATTGATTTTCTAACCCCATTTATTTTGCTTTACCAGTAAATATATTTTTTCTTGATTCACTTTTAAAATAACTTTTGAACTTGTTTACTTTCTGATTTACGTAGAATATATCCCAACAATAACAAGTATCGCGTAAATAGTTGTGAGATTAAAGGCTTAGACAAGTCTCCTACTGTCCGAGTAAGTCCGAAGTATTACTAGATCTAATACATCTATAGTACAAGTAAACAATTTTGTTATGTCAGTCTCCCCTGTATGTTTTCTGTCACTCACAAACTCGAAATATTTTTTTTTCCTAAATTTTTTAAAAATATTTTCTGACTTAGCAATTACGAAGCACGAAGATTAAAAACAGTTGGCTCTTATTTAGTATTTAGTACATATTTTCCCTATGTTTCTTTAGGTAGTTCTTCTCTGTACGTCCGTCGGATCTTGGGTCATATTTCAAGTTAAACTTTTGTGCCCAAAAACAGGAAAAATGTAGCGAACATCACAACTCAAAATTTCTTCGATCAAGCGAGCAATTGCGAACTGATCGCAACGTTTTTTATTTTTTGTAATTTTTGAGTGGGGTATCATTTTAAAGGTATTGAAATGTAGATCACAAATATATATCGCGTTTCCAATAAAATATCCCTCCTCTTCTGCTAACTCATAAAGATTTTTCCTATAAATGAGGAAAAAATTCATAAACAAACTTATAAATAAGTATAAAAAGTATAATTATTGTGATTGGTTTAAATTTTTGAGTAATGTATCATTTTAAAGGAATTAAAATGCAAATCATAAATACACATCATGTTTACAAAATGGTGGCCATATTATCCCCAAAAGAACCAAATACGTGCTTACCTAAGATGCTAAAGAATGTTTTGCACATAACCCGAAGACAGCCCCAGATTAAATTTAACCGTCAGCGCTCTTTAACTTTTGCTAAATTGATACTTATATTCCTGTAAAAAATCAAAATAATTTTGACAGATAAAAAAAAAAAAAAGAACGGGGGAAACAATTAAATCAATTAGACAATAATAGCTTGCAAAAACATAAAATCAATATAGTATGTAGGTAGGACGCGAGGAAGCTATGTGCCATACCAATTGGCAATATATTTTAAATAAAATGTTGTGCAGTGCCATATAAAACTTTTTACCCACGTCGTGTTATTTTGGAAAGTAAATTTTTGAGTTTATGAAACACATCGAATAGAAAGGGAGACCTCATTTACTTGGACAAGGGGATAATAAACTATAACTATGATCTCACAACTTTTCTTTATGTAATTAATTTTTCTTTTCTTAGCCTCGTGTTCTTTTTTAACATATTATACATAATAAAAAAAAAAAAATATAGATTGGATAGAAAAGACGAAAAGAAGAAGAAGAAATAAGACTATATAGGAGGATAAAAAAAATTTAATGGAAGGAAATAAATAGTAATAGGGAATCATTGATTACTAGAAGGTTTTGAAAGGAGGGCTATAAAAAAAATTGGAAGAATTTGTGATGGTGTAAAATAGATAATATAAGGTATATAATATTATGTATATATAATGTATTATGTATAATTCTTTAGAGATCATTTTTCATAATATATTATCGGTGTGATATCTACGAAGGATGGATTCTCACACAACCCCACTCCTATATAAAACTATTTTTCCATCTCCATAAAATACATTTTTTATTTGTAAAACATTTTCTTCTTGCCTTTTTTCATTTTTTTGGCCCGAAGGATGGTTTTTGTTTCATAAATACTCATTAAAAAGATTTATGAAGTCGTAAGGGAATAGGGATTTAGCGTATTATTGCTCTTACTATATTTCTTAGATATTTTTCTCATTTCAGGGCCCCTTAGCGGCTCCCATCTTAGGCCCTTTTCTAACATGATCTCCCCAATGTAGAATTTGTTCTTGCAGATATTAAGGCAATGTCTTGATGGAATAATGCCAATTTTTTTTCCTTCTTCATAAAAAAAAGTTGGGTATTTATACATCATGGAATAATAAAATTAAATTTGAAGTGCTAAATAAACAGTTATTACTTGGGTAAGATAAAACGAAGCTATATTTCTTTAAAATAATTATTTACTGTTTAAATAAAGTATTTTGCAAACGGTTAAATGTCATAAACTAATTGATAACGTAAAATACATTTATAAACAAGCCTTATGATTTATGTACCAATAAAATTGCTACTCTAATATACTTACATCGGACATTTGATTAATTTTTAAAAAAATTTTAGTCAAAATCATTTTATGACACATATTAATTAAGCCCATGACGTTATAAAGTTGTACATGAACTTAATAAAATAAAACTTATAAAAACACATTGACACTTAGGTAATGTCAAGTCAGAATAGGATAACCAAGCCGTGATACAGGACATATTTTTTAAGGTTCTGACATTTATCAGTATGTTTAGATTTCGCTCAGATGGATCCTATAAAAAATTACTTTTCTTATAACAATTTTATGGTATATGCACTCTATTCGAGCATAATTAAGTCATTTTACGAATCACCTATCATCACATGATCTATCGATTCCAAAACCTCAATTTCAATTCAAATATTTGAAACATTAATGTAGAAGGAATTTTTCTTTATTCTACAATGATTGTGCGGGCCATCGATTTGAACTTAAGAAAAAAGAAATTATAAAACCCAATGCTATAAATATCAGTTGGTCTTAAGTACCTTTCAGCTGAGTAAAGTATCTGTGAACAAAGTTTAGACCAAAAAGTGTTTTAGTTGAAATCTTTATGGTAAGCTTTTCAACAAGTGCTAAGAGAAAAAAATCCAAAGAATTATTAACTGTAGGAAAATTCAAGAGCCATGAATGATGTAGTTGACCTACAAAGATCAGCCTAAAAGTTAAATTTTACAAACTTTTATACTTTTCCTTGTATTGATATATGGTGAAAAAACCGTGATTCAACTTCTGAGACCGCAGTTTAGTTTGTGTGCCCTTAACTAACTACGATAAATCTGACTTAAAGTTATAACCGCATAATGTTAAACATTATTTTATTAAAAAATGTATTCAGGAAAATCAAATTAACACCATGGAAGTTAATAATGTTAATAATGTTAGTTAAAATGATAACAGATGCACTGAATTAATGTAATGCATGACAGAAGTACTACCACTAGGAAGCCTTTCCTCTCATAATTATCCACGCCACTCTATCAAGATTATCTTTATTACCAATAGCAAAATGAATTTACAAGTAATAATAAATAAAAAAAAAGATTTATAAAGAATTCATAATAATGCATTTACTGCTAATTAAACCCTTTAAAAGCGTAAGGTATCTAACGAAACAAAAATTAAAAATTGGTTCGACAAAGTAAAAAAAATACTTTGTGATATACATAGTGTTATTGAATTTAAATTCAATAATGTCTCATTCAATTTATTTATTATTAATCACTTTAGAGAAGTGTTCCAAAGGCGGTTCTTTATATATGATTTGAATTTGCATCAAAATCAGAGTTATTTTCAATAACATCTCTGAAACTAGATTTTTCCGGGAAAACAACTTACCTATATAAGGACTAAATTTTAGAGTAGAATATAAAAATCGATAAAACTTTTTAGAGGGGTAATTTTTTTATATCAGAGTTTCGGGAAGTTCACCCCTAAATTTAAAAGTAGAAGTCATAGCTTGATTTTACCTTGGGATATATTTCTTAACATGTAGTTCAATTTGATTGACACTGGTTAAGTAATTAAGGCTCCATGTGTCTGCACAGACAACTGACAGCAGACGAGACATAGAAAAACAAACACTCTTTTTGGATACAAGGGACCTTAAACGTATAAATCTATAACGAATTTTTGTATGTATATTATATTATCACTCTATTTATATTATGTATACGAGAAAGTAAAAAACAAATAATTAAAAACCTCACATACAAACAAGAATAGCCATTAAAACCATTTTTCCTTTTAACGTTGAAACTTTGTTTTACATGCTTTTAATTACCTGGAACACTATTTACCGTAGTAAGCATTAATAAATTACAACGTGACATCCATTGTTAAAACCAACCCAAACGATGTTAGTTCGCACTAGATTTTTATCTCTCTCTGAATATGGAAATGACAAATTTCACAAAGAGTTTGGATTCTAAAAAATCTCCAACCGGACAACAAAAGAACCCATCTGTATTTTATAGTCCCCCTGCAAATGCCATCTAACTGATTTATTATTCATTTTAATCTCCTCCGCTCATAACTAGGAATCATTTAGTCGTAGGCTATTAAATTTATTCCGTCATTACCAGTTTGGATCAATATTCATACTTGAAAGATAAAGGATAGGAAATTTAAAAAGAAAAATATATATAATAAACCTAATTACAACATGAAATTCGAGTAAATACTTTCAACTTCAAGAAAATAAACAAACATTAAATTTATTCTGATCTCAGATATCTTTGGCATAACACTCAGTAAAAGTATCATAAAATTTGGAGATCCCAAAGTAAAAGTCCACGTTACATTACATAGTGTATTATAGAATAGTATAGGAGAAGCTGTCGAAATCAATAAATAGAAGGAAAACCCTAAGAAGATAGATTACGATTTGGAGGTCCTCTCTTAGATAGCTAGCTCCCTATAAAAGGGCAAATCAAATCTACACCGCAAAGGTAACTGTCACAGCCAGGAATATTCGGTACAACTCTCAACTACATTTACTTTAACCCCCACATAAAGATGGATTAAGTAGAGGAAGAGAATCTTCGACCTATGAGGTTTAGGTACAATTTTCCCGGAAAGCCTTAGTACCTACTCGTAGTTATGACTTCAACTGTAAAAGCATATAAAATATAAACAGTGTGTGCCAAAATACAATAATAGAGAGGAAACGTATGTTTAAATGAAGGTATTTTGAGAAAAAATTAGTTCTTTATACAAATTCCTGCTTGTTCTTAAGCCACTGAAAAATATTTTTTTTTATTGATTTTTTGTTCAGGGGGTTAAGGGTTTTGAAAAAATTGCAAATTAAACTGCTGTCATTGTTGAGGATGTCTAAAAAAAAATGTGTGTCCAGAATTGCAAAAATAGCATAAGTATTTAATTTTAGTTTATTTATTAACTATTTTTCCCAATATTGTTATCTCTCTAAAACACTACAATTAGCATGTGAAAGGCTATAATTGAAATTTAATTTTGTTTTTACAAAATAAAACTAATGTTCATTATTCTCTTGAGACTAGGAGGAGAAAAAAAATAATGAGGTATCAGGAGTTATATAAAACCCCTGGAAGTTTTTTTTTTTTTTTTAGTGAAAAAAGAATCACTCTTAAAACAAAATAGAACGGGATAGAGAATCAATTAAAATGAGTTGAATTGCTTTATTACTTGAGCTGAAACGTTTCATATTGAAACCTTCTAGTACTTCTTTGGCCTCAGGGTTCAATTTCTAACGAGAGATAAGGGGAGAGAAGCAAAAAAACTCAGCTTGTTTTTGAGAGTAGCCATGGACCAATAAAAACAAATCCGAATAGGTAATGAATTGGAAAGGCAAAGAGCTTTGGGAATAAAGGGAGTTAATGAAAATCCAGGTAATTAGAAATGGGGAATAGTAGATTTCCTTCATAACGGACAAGCCCCAGTTCTTCTCAACCTCTAACGCATTCCTTGCATTCGTTAGCATGGCTCCGTTTTTTGTTTCGTTTCTTTTTTTCTTTTCCCAATCCTTCTAGTCCAAAAAAAACAGTCCAATTCCAAATCGAAAAATACAAAAATAAATGAAAAAAGTTCGACAAGGCAAAACCTTTTCGTTCTTTTTCTTTTTTAGTTAGCTAGATTTTTTGTGTCTCGCCTTTTTTTTGTAAAGTGGCCCTGTTGACAATTGAGATTTTTTTTTTTCAAAATAAACATTGCTCATTTGTTTTTTTCGTTTGTAGTTCCAATTTCTATCACCATTTTGTTTTATAATCCTTTATTCTGCTTCAGAGCTTACCAAAGGTAACGGAAACTATGTGATCGTTTTGAAGAACGACAGAATTTAATGTCTGCTATATCCAGAATTCTAAGGAATTCGTTTTCAGGGAAAATTTTTGTTCTGTGTCTGTCTGCCGGTCTGTCACTCAATTTTTGAGACTAACATATATTTAAAAAAATTACAGTCCAATTTAATGAAAATTGTATACATGACAGCTTATAATTATAATAGCTTATAATAAGTTTCAACCTTCTGCGCTCATTTTTTTTTCTTTCACATGAGCACAAACATACATTTATTAAAACCAATAGCTTTAAATCAAAATTACTTATCTGATTTGTATGAAACATATATAGTTTAACCACAGATAGCCCCGCATTAATTAGATTTAATTAATTGAATTTAATTTAAACTGTCTACGCTCTTTAACTTTTGTTTAATTTGAACCCTGGTACATTGTTTATGGAAGGTTGTTGTTGAAGAATAATTTTTGTTAAACAGCATGTTTAGTATTATTGTTTTGATTATTTAAAAAAAAAAACTTGTTTTTTTTCTCTAGTGTCAACTTTGTGTTAAACTAGATAATTCAATTTTTAATTACTCTATTCTCAAGAAAGACATTGTTCTTTCGTATTCAGAATTAAAGCCTTAGTTTTTCCAATCCCTAAACTATCTATCATTAGGTTATGGGGCCCAGGCAAGAAGAGTGAAGCTTGAAAGTAAGTTTTAAGGTTTTTTTTTTTTTTTAGTTTTCAATTTTTTTCTTTAAATTGTCGAAAGAAAAAAAAAATCGGGTACGTGATACCTCGGAACTTTTCCTCACTTCAGAGGCCACTAAAGTGGCCTGTCCTGCTGCTTCGCAGCAGGAGGAGCAGCATTGGACGTGGTCAGTACTTGGATGGGTGACCGTTCTAAACTAACTGATTTATTATCATTCTTTAAAGAAAACTTATTTTTAATACCTATATATTATTTAATTATTTGAAGTTTGGCGGTATTTTGACAGATGTAAACAAACTTTGACGTCATCAAAATTATGGCACTAATAAATAATTATATTCAGATATAACTTTTAAACTAATTAATATAATTTCATCGGTTTTTTTTATATTTGTTCCTTAATTTTTTTCCGGTTCCAACGATATGCTATAAGTCAAAAACCTATATGTAATTTCAGTATTATTAACCGTCAAAGTTTAAAAATTCAAAAATTTATAACTTCAAAATGGCGGCCAATACCAAAATGAAATTTGGCGGGCTTGTTTGTCATACAGAGAGGTACATTCGTGCCAAATTTCATTTCGATCAGGACTATTTCCGATTATTACGATTTTTTTAAATTTTTGCTGACTAAGCAAACTGGGTTCAAGATGGCGGAAAAAGTTGATTTTCCGGGCGGCACAACTACAGGTTAGGACTGATTTTTCTGCGAAGTTTCATCTCTCTAGGTTAAATACCTTGGGCGCTACGATGATAACACACATACATACACACACACATACATACGTCAAGCTGAAAACCACTCAGGAGGTCTTTAACCCATTGACTGCGTAATCTAATTCATGAACCTACCTTAGTGACGGTATAGAATCTTTAAAAGTTAATTTAAAAAAAAAAAAAAAAAAAAAAAAAAATAGCTCCAAACGTCTGCGGGGGACGGAGCCTTGCAAGATGGTTTTCTCAAGACACGGAGAATAGAGCTACTGAGGGCTAAAAGGAGGGGGCTTGGATCCACTGTGGATTCATCCGTCACCGGCCTTAGACCGGCATGAATCCACAGTGGATTCATCCGCACTGAATGGGTTAAAACACCTAAAACGGATAATTCCGTTGAAATCTCGAAAAAAAATTTTTTGGTGAAAACAATACTTTTCCTACTATTACCTATTAGTAGTGAGGAAAAGTAAAAATCAGTTATGGAACCTCAGAAGATTTGACAAATTGGAGGGCCAGAATAACTGGGTGGATTGGAAATTCCAGATAAGGATTCATCAACAGGCTCTCAGATAGTCCGCGGTAGAAGGAACCTTAAGAAAACCAAAACCACTTCTCGAAGACTCAAAAGAAAGTGACGTCCAAAAGTTTGAGAAACAGAATACGGCTTACCTAAAGGTAGAATAAACGGCGCAGAGTATTATAGTTTCTTCTCTTACACCAAATGTAAGAAAACTTGAGAATATGTGCTCGACAGTCAATGAAATTTGAAACAAACTAGTTGGAATATACGAGCAAAGGACCGAACAACGTCAAGATCGACTGTTCAATGATTTCTTCGGAATCAAGGAGAAGAGCCCATTGACAGCATAGCAGCACCCATTGCTAAACTTGAGAAAATCTGGATCATGGAAGAAAGACAAGGTGAAGCTTCCAGATTCCTTATTTTTAAACCGCGTTTTAAATACTCTAACTGTTAGATGTTGCCATGGTTTTTTTTGTTTATTTTTGAATGATTGTTTTTTGTGTCAAAGAAAATATAATGTCAGACTGATTTAAGTTTTCAAAGAAAACAGTTTCATTATTTTTGAGTAAATTAATTTAAGATATTTTAATTGTAAGAACTTATAGTTCCATTTGAGTTATTCTTACATTAATGGCGACCGTGAACATGAACATGGAAAGAATTATGAAAGCGAGGAAGATTGCTCGAGAGACCTTCACGAAAATATCCAACAAGATCGAAGAGGAATTAAAGGCTGCAGTTCCATCGTGCGTGATTCTAGAATCTCAGTTAGAATGGCTTGAGAAGAGGTTCAAAGAGTTAGACACCTTGCAGACCCAGCTTATCAACATAATGATAGATGAAGATTTACTTGATGAAGATATTGAAAAGGAAATCGACGTAGAATACGAGGCTAAGTGTTTTGAATGCAATATTAAAATTAGGAAAATGCTTGAGGGGGCAAAGACATCAATGGTAGTTCGAAAAGGCTCTGCCTCCCTTAGCTCTCGTAAAGTAAAACCTCAATTAGCGCTAGCCAACACCTGAGCTTAGAGCAGCGGAGGGAGACATTACAGTTAGCAAATTGACCAAGTTAATTCAGTTTGTAAGATCAGAAGTAGAAAGTGAGCAACGCATACAGTTAGCGATAACAGGGGTCGGAATGTTAGATAGTTCCGGCAAAAGCAAACATTCCGAGCATAAGCTAAGTGCTACTGTAGAGAGTAAGGCCACTACACCAACTATGGTAAATGTAACATTTGTAGATAGAAGGGGATTAGGAAATTTAGATTACTTTGTAGATGAAAGAGGGTTAATTAGATTAAAGACCAGATTGTTAAATAGGGAAGATAATAATAAATTTAAATCTCCGCATGTTTTACCGTCTAGGCATCCATTAGTTAAAGCTTTAGTTATTTATAAACATATAGGGTTACAGCACCTAGGATTTAAAGGTTTACTTTCAATTTTACGAGAAAATTATTGTATTTTAAGAGGAAGGAAAACAGTTAGAACCATTATTGGTAATTGTGTAGTGTGTCGTAGCCACGATGCTTTTTTCTTTAGGCCGTTGCCTAAGGAAAGATTAAATAGTTTAATGAAAAATTTGTTAAAGGAAATTGTAGGTAGGGCAGTTTTGAGTTTTGAGGAGATGAGTGCCGTTCTTTGCGAGAGCGGGGAGTACAGTCCAGCTGATTTGAACGAAGTAGTAAATCTGAATAAAAGACTTCGTCATCGAAAGAAAATAAAAACATATTCGATGGCCTCAAGAAGCAATGAATACATCGGGATGTTAAGCACCAAGAGACCACCAAAAGGGAAAGCGGAGATCCAAGTTGGAGATGTGGTATTCGTTGGTAGTGATGCTAAGAAAAGGATTGGATGGCCCCTAGCTCAGGTGGTCGATATTGAGCAAGGAAAAGATGGCGGCCGACGGCTGATCAAGCTTAACACTGCATCAGGAGAAATGATCAGACCTGTACAAATGGTTATACCATACTGAAGTACACTCTAAAGAAATGCAGGCACCAGCTTCTCGGTGTGGAGGATGTTAGATGTTGCCATGGTTTTTTTTGTTTATTTTTGAATGATTGTTTTTTGTGTCAAAGAAAATATAATTTCAGACTGATTTAAGATTTCAAAGAAAACAGTTTCATTATTTTTGAGTAAATTAATTTAAGATATTTTAAGTGTAAGAACTTATAGTTCCATTTGAGTTGTTCTTACACTAACAGTTGAGTACATGGAGTTTGTCAATGCCTGGGAGTCCGTTCCTAAAGAATATCGGACTATCAACGTGTTACGTGAACAACTATCAACGTGTCACGTGAACAGCTATGTACAGTAGAACAGGTATTTCAAGATAGACAGTTGAATACTACAGAAGCCAGTACATCAGGGCTTGTGGTATCACATAACAAAAACTACCATCAGAGAAGTCAGGAAAACAAAACAGTCAATCAGTGAAGAGTGAGAAGACAAAGAAAGCCACTGTAACCTGCCAGGGTGGAGATTGTCGCTTTCAGTGTCCTCAGGTTAAAACAGAAGGCAACAAAAATAATAATAAGGTAAATAGAACTTTTTTATTAGTGGGGAAGCACTGCTTTTAGATGATAGGGAACTTAGGGGGTAGCAGAGTCTGGGGCATCCCAGCACATAACAAATAAAAGAGACTGGTTTTCGACTTGGAAGGCTTTTATTTCACCCCCTGAAATATTTATAAGTACCGGGCAGGGGATGAAGGCCTTAGGTAGAGAGGAAATATTAATGTAAAACTGTATGCCAATGGAATTTGGGATGAAGGGTGCCTAGAAAATGTTTGGTACGTTCCTGAAGCAGCTAGGAATTTATTTTCCCTTTTATCAGCTGTAGACAAGTACGGCAACTGTAGAAAAAGTAAGGCAAGTGATCTCTAGGGCTGGTGTACACCACAGGATAGTTATGCCATACTGTCCTGACCAGAATGGGACAGCAGAGAGAGAAAACAGGACACTTGTTGAGGCGGCAAGAACAATGCTGCACACTATGAATCTGTCAGAGTATTTGTGGGCAGAAGCAATTAATATGGCCGCTTACATCTTAAATAGGTCAGATCCTACTCCTTTAAAAGATAAAATCCCTATTCAGATTTGGTCGGGAAAAAGTTCAAAATTAAATGACTTAAAAAATGTTGGTACTGCTATTTTTGTGCATATTCCTAAACAGAATAGGAAGAAATGGGATAAGAAATCATTAAAGGGTTATCTTGTAGGCTACTGTGACTATGATGGCTTTAGGGTTTGAGTTCCCGAGAAGAAAAAGGGTAGTCCTTAGTTGGGACGTAGTTTTCAAACCTGAGTCAGTTATAGAGGAGTCTTCGTCAGGATATGCTAACAGTATTGAAATTCCTTTTCCAGCTAATACCACCAACGTTCTTGAGAAATCAATAAACTGTGAGTCAGGAACAGTTAGAATTTTGAATAAATCTTCTGATGAGCAAGTAGAGTTTAGATCGGGGGGGAACACTCATTTTCTGGACACTCTGATGCAGGGGGAAATGTACAGTACACGTGTGGAAAGATCAAGTAGATAATACCCGTAGTGCATCAGTATGCAGTCAAGTATATTAGGTCCTCAAGAATTATGTTTCAATTCAGAACAAACTGTAGGATACCATCTTAGGGATAGGCGTCAATTAAAAAGGCCAGATTTCTACAGAGAGTGGGTTACAGTGGCTGAATTAGAACCTACTACATTGAGAGAAGCTTTGGCGTCTTCTGACTCTAGAAAGTCGAAGGCTGCAATGGATCTTGAGAGGAGTCTTTGAGAGAATAAAACACCTGGGAACTCGTAGATCTACCGCCTGGGAGGAAACCAGTAAGCAGTAAGTGGGTCTTTAAAGTTAAACCCAATGCAGGTGGGACGCCTGGAAGATATAAGGCTCGTTTAGTTGCTCGAGGCTAGTCCCAGAAGGCAGGAATAGATTATAACGAGACATTTTCACCTGTAGCACGTTTCGATACTATCAGAAGCATCCTATTTGTGGCTGCAAACGACGATCTTAAACTTAAGCAATTTGACATTAAGACTGTATTCTTATGTGGCCATTTAGAGGAAGAGATCTAAATGGTTCAACCTGAAGGCTACGAAGATGGAAACAACCGGTGATGTAGGCTCTTAAAAAGCTTGTAAGGCCTTAAGCAAGCGCCCCGGTGCTGGAACCGGAGATTTTCAGACTACCTCAATAAGGTTGACTTGAAGCAGAGCACAGTAGATCCATGTTTGTTTATTCGGAGAAGTCCAAAGAAAATTATTGTAGGACTATGCGTGGACGATGGTTTGGTTGCAGCTGAAGATGAAGATACAATTCTTAAGTTTTTAGGTGAGACGAAAAAAGAATTTAAATTGACATCAGGTACTCTTGATCAATATCTTGGAGTGACAACCGAACAAACCAAATCAAAAATATTTATTCATCAAGAGTCCTACGTACAGAAAGTGTTAAAGAGATTTCGTTTAGACCAGGGGTGGCCACCCCGCGGCCCGCGGGCCGCATGCGAACATAGAACATTTTTCTGGCCCGCGAGGTTTATCATACTTAAAAAAAAATATACTTATTTTATATAAATACTAGCTGGATACCCGTGCTTCGCTACGGAGTGTTTTTATATTTGATAAGTTTATAAACTACCAGGAAAGCTAACAAATTATTTTACTATGCGAGAATATCTAGATTCTATCCCTCCTACTTATATCCCCCTCCTTTTTGATAAGATAATTTGCAAATATCATAAATTTACCCCCCTCCTAAATGAAAATATGACAAAACTGTACATAACAACAATTACTGTACTCTTAAGGTGCATTTCAACGATATGGATCATGAAGATGAAGGGTGTTCTCATTACTTGTACCCCGTACCCCTTTGAACCAAAATTTATAATTCGAAAATTCATGTTAACAGTTACCTTCCCCTTGCTTTGAAGGTCATGTGTGCAAATGTTCATCGAGATCGGACTAAAACTGTAGGTTTGTATAAAAGACCATACATATGTACACACATTTGTTGACTTTTATACATATAGAGATATAGATATAAATTTCCATTTTACCTCTCCCCCTTCTAAATTGTACTTAAGAACAATAATTACTTTTAACTTAAACAGCTTTTCAACGATTTGTATCATGAAGGGTATCCATTACTTTGTCATTTGTACCCCGTACACATAACAACAATTACTGTACTCTTAAAGAGCATTTCAACGATATGCATCATCGTACACCCGTACACATAACAACAATTACTGTACTCTTAAAGAGCATTTCAACGATATGCATCATAAAAATGAAGGGTATTCATTACTTGTACCCCGTGCCCCTGTGTACCAAAATTTTCGTAATCTCATGTAGGCAGTGACCTTCACCTTGTTTTGAAGAAAAAGTGTGTAAATATTCATCAAATTAGGATAAAAGACATACCCTCAAACGGATACTCTTCTTTTTATAAAAGATATAGCTATATTTTTTCAATTTTACCCCCCTCCTAAGTGAAAATATATAAAATACGTGTGGCGTCGCGGAACACCCGGTAGGAACGAAGTTCCTTATGCTATTCATTAAATATAAATTATAAAATCACAGCAATAACTACTTATACATGGTGGAGTTAGAAAAGAGACAACAGTAAAAGAAACTAACTTGTAGAAAAAAAGTTAATCATAAATTTATAGTTAAAGTAGATCGTTGTAGAACGAAAAAGAACAGTCCTCTCATACCCCGTCGGCAAAATTATTCCAATAAAATATTAAAATAAAAAATATAAATCATTAATACACAAAACTTCTGCTTGTATCAGGTTGAAATTTTACATGCTTGTTTCAATTGTACTATAGGTGATGTATACAAAGTTTCATTAAAATCGTTACGTTATAGAACGTAAGATATCGGTAAAAACGTTGGTTTCTTTATTTTAATCGTTTTTGTCCGCTTTAATAAATGTAGCGATCTTTATCACTTCATAGCAGTGTCAGTGTTCGTTTTACTAAAAAAAATGTATTTAAAGAAGTTGTTTGCCTCATTAAATAGTAGAAGTTAGAATTTTTTCCCGTCCAAAACTTCCAATTTTAAATTTGACGCTTGCGCTTACGAAAGCGTTGCGCGTAACGCTTGGGCGGATAACGTTGTCCAACGAACTTGCCTTGGGCATTGGTAAAATGAACATGTGTACCAAATTTCAACTAAGTCGGTCAACTTTTACACAAGTTATCGCCATCGGTAGATTCCGTGACGGATATTGCGTGACGGTGATTTTGGTCATTTATTTCGGATTCACTCCCGGGCCCAGAACGTGCCATAAGGAACTTCGTTCCAATAAAACTGTACATAACAACAATTACTATCCTCTTAAAGAGCTTTTCAAAGATATGCATCATGAAGGGTATTCATTACTTTGACATTTGTACCCCGTACCCGTACCCCTGTGTACCAAAATTAAATTTCGAAAATTCATGTAGACAGCGTTTTTCCTCTTGCTTTGAAGGTCAAGTGTGCAAATTTTCATCAAGATCTGACTACAACTGTAGATTTGTATAAAGAACATACATACATTCGTTGACTTTTATATATATATGGCCGCCATCTTGAATCAAAATGCCCGATTGGTAAACTATTTATCAAAAGTTACTAATTTCATAAAAGGAAGCCAACTTCTAAATTTCAAGGTTCTAGTACAATTGGTTCCGGAGATATCGTCTTGTCTAATTTTGTATATAAATGGCCGCCATCTTGAATCAAGGTGGAAGATTTATAAAATATTTCTTAGCGAGCACCTAAGAGGTAAGAGGAACTCACCTACAAAATTTCATGGTCGGAGGTCCAGTGGTTTCAGAGATATCGTGATGTGTGAGTGAGTGTGTGAGTGGTATTTGGATTTTATATAAATAGATAATGGCCAAAGTAGTGAAAGTCAATGTACTTATTAAAAAAAATACCTTATTTGTCCATATTTTCAAATAAACGCAGATGAGAAAAAATTAACTTTAATTTTAAAATAATATTCTTGGTAATAATAGTTGTGATTTAGCAGATTAATTAAATTATATTCTGTGAAATCATTGTTTGGGTGATTTGGCCTATACGTAGTCTTGAAGCAGCTTCTCCCATCTCCCCCCTCTGTTTGGTACCTTACCCCTACCCTTCGTACCTCTACTTCCTATGTGCTTATCTTATCCCTTCTCCCTCCAGTGTCCCTCCACCTGTGTACTGTGACCTCTACCTTACACTCCAAACAATATTTAATTATTTTTAATTGTTGAATTAAAAATTACTTAATTTAACAAGTAAAAATCGGTCTAAGACAACTCAGACAAACTTTCTCATAAACGAGTTCATATTCACTTAGCCCAGTGTTTCCCATTTATTAATTTTCGTATGTACATTTAATTATTTCATTAGCATTTCATAAAAATTTACCATAAAAATAACTTCTCTCCGTCCGCGTTTTAAGCTATTTTCTCCGGAACTAGATTTTTCCCGGGAAAACGGCTTATATCGTTAGATTTGTATTTAAATAAACTACATTCTAGAATTTTTTT
>KZ651777.1:177338-191135 GCA_001010745.2 Gerris buenoi
AAAAAAAAAAAAAAAAAAAAAAAAAAAAAAAAAAAAAAAAAAAAAAAAAAAAATCTCTATAGTGGGTCAAAATCTAATATGGGAATATATAATTTTATATGCGGCCCGCGAAGTTATGATGCATTTCTGAAGTGGCCCGCAAGATTATTTGGGTTTTCCACCCCTGGTTTAGACACTGCAAACCCAAAAACTATTCCTATGGAAAAATAGGTTTCACGTCAGAAAATGTAGAGCACAAGCCTTTGGATTTAAATACACCTTACTGAGAGGCTATAGGTAGTCTAATGTATCTTGCCGTGGCAACACGGCCAAGCCTTGGCTTTAACTTCTTGGCTCAACATATAGAAAAGCCAAAAGAGCGTCTCTGTCATGCAGTGAAGAGAGTGTGTCAGTATCCTAAAGCAACTGCACAGCTTGGCATCCAGTATACCCGTGGAAGCCAAGAAGGACTAGAATCATTTTGTGATGCGGACTACGCGCAAGACGCACAAACAAGAAGATCAGTGTCGGGAAGAATTTGTACCTTTGCTGGAGGAGCTATAACCTGGTTCAGCAGGAAGCAAAGGTGCACAGCAACATCTAGTACTGAGGCTGAGTAAATTGCAGGTAGCGAAGCAGTTAAAGAGTTAGTGTGACTCCGTCAACTACTTAGCGAGATTGCTGCAGATACAAATGTTATACCCACGCTTTGGATGGACAACTTCGGAGCTATCAAGTTAGCAAAGAACCCCAGCTTCCACAAACTCACAAAACACAATGATGATAGATTCCACTTCACCTTCACTCATGAAAAATATGAAGAGGGTATTTTTCGACTTGAAGATATAGCTGGAGAGAGACAGGTGGCAGACATGATGACAAAACCTTTGCCACCATGCAGACTGAAGACCCTGGGAAAACGCATAGGGCTAAATGACTAAAGTTCAGGGGGGAATGTTGAAGAATGATTTTTGTTGAACTGCATGTGTAGTATTATTATTTTGATTGTTTGTAAAACCTGTTTTTTCTCTTGTGTCAACTTTGTGTCAAACTAGATAATTCGATTTAATTTTCTCATTCTCAAGAAAGAAATTGTTCTATGTAATGTAAATAAAAGCCGAGGGTTTTTCAATCTCTAAACTCTGCTACATTAGTTATGGTTGCTTAGAAAGTCTTAGTGTCGGCCAGCGCCATCTGTCGTCTCTTTCTATCTGTTCCCAGTTCTGAGTACACACTGCGATCTAGCGTTCTTCCGTTTGAGGTACGTCCGGAGTGATTTTTGTACTTCTCGTTTCCGATGAACCCGGATAACGTTTGCTGACTTAGTACTTCAGACCGGCGCGGCGTCTCCGGATCTCAGTGAGTGGATTCTTTTCGACAACTGTGTTTGTTACTGTTAAGCCGATGGGGATGCTGACACTATAGCCAGTGATTTACTTTTCCTGATGTATTTCTCTCTGTGAGACTCGACACTTAACCTTACCGTTTGGAGGTTGGGGCGAGATTCTATATATGAAAGCTAGCTAACCTACGTTGGAGCTACCTTTGGACCGACGTCATGTGGACTCGACGCACCTGATACTACCTTTACCGTCTCTTCTATTAGAATCCGAATCATCCTAGCTGTATCGTATTGATAAATTGTAGTATCGTTTCTTTTAGTCCCTTTTCCCCTTTTATAGTGTTAATTATTTAATCTGATCCGCGCCTTATCTCCGGTGATAAACTGCATCACTTCTCGTAGATCGCGAGAAGTCACATTCTAAGGTGAGGTTTGTGCACGTTTCCTTTAATTTCCCAGTCCTTTTCTTCCCGTATAATTAAATTTTAACTTCACTTTGATTGATTTTTTTGTTCCGTACCTCCCTTCATCTTTCCGTTTTTCACATTTTACTACCTTTTTTACCATTTACCTTGCGTTTAACTCCGTGTGATCCTAGTTGCCAGGCTAAGCTTAGTCACAACGAATTCCTTGTAATCTGTAGCAGAGGGTCCCGTTGGATTCTGGACAGATTTTAACCTCTACTCCTTTTGGAGTATTTTAGAAAATTTTAATTATATAACTTATATTTGATTTTGTAACTATTACATTTGGGTTGTATTTGTATTTTACATCTCTTGTGGTCCCTTGAGCAAGCAAGGGGGGTTAGCCACAGAGAACAAATTAACTTAATTATCATTCTATTTTACAATTTATGGTTTTTTTTAACTATTTCTTTTTCTGTTTAGAGTAGAGGACTCACTCACCGTGACCCAGTGTACCGAGGCAGATAGATCAGCCGTTTATCCTGTACAATGTGGAGTTAGGTCAGAGTAGGGAGTGCCCTCAAAACGGGTAGAATACCCTTTTCTTTTCTTTTAATTTATCATTTTATTTTTATTTTGGTACACTAATACCTAACGTTAACAGCTTAGGCGGTGATGGGGATAGCCGTTTCGCTGTTGTTAAATACATTCACCAGATTTAAGATTTGGATATCCACATCTAAATCTATAAAATTTATGTTAGTTTTCGTTTTATATATAATTTGTTTCTAATGTTCGCGTGAAATTTTACTGTGGTATTAGTTTAATTGTAGATTTATTTAATAATTTATGACCCTCTCTTATAGAGATAGTTTTAACATTTTAATTTTACCTCAAAGACATCATTATTAATAATTAAACGATTGAAAATAATTAAAAAAGGATCGAAACGTCTCGCAATGAAGAACTAATTGTTTATATCATTACCACGCCTTAATCATCCATCAACTGAACATTTTAAAAATCATCAAAATTTTAAAAAAACGGTGTTAATTTTCAACGTTTTTAATAAACTAAGTGATAGGACGAGAGGAAGCTAGGTGCTACACCAATTGACACTCTATTTTACTTACATTGTCCATCTACACAATCGGTGAATGATGGGTTATGTATAAGAAAATGGAAAATAAGGAGAAGACCAAGTGTAGTGTGAGTTGTTGGAACTCTAAGAGAAAATGCTCCGAAAAATATTCGTATCTATAAAATCATAATAATTCATCCTCAATATTTCATTTTTATTATGCTTATGCGCTAGCCCTTTAGTAAAAATATTAAAGACCAGCTGCCAATCCCAGACTCAGCTGTTTTGCTGTCCAATGACTGACCCTAATCAGCAGACTATTGGACATTTTTGTTAGTTAGTTTACTATTAGTATTAAGCATGTAGACTCTTATATGAATAACTAAATCACCTAGTTACAAACTAATAACATTTCAGATAGCGAACTTTCCCCATCATTTCATCCGATATTGATTTCCTTTTCGGGGAAGCCGAAGTTATCTGATGCAAGGCCTTATTTCCCAATAGGCCTTATAAAGGCCAGAGTGGCAAAACTTTAGTTGGCTGCGGTACACCCTATCTTTACACCAGGGACCTTTGTGATAAAATCGACTAAAAGGGCTTTTTATTTGAATAATTAAATAAAATATAACACTTACAAGTAAACTCCCATTAACGTCTTAATATCGTCCTTTACCTGAAAAAAGTAAATAATTAAGTTTATATTAACTATTTCAAGTAATAATAACACAATCGATTCTAGTGTTTTATTAGCATTAATAAATTATTCATAAAAATATATATATATACATATATCTTATACGAGTATAAATATGTATACTGATTCAAATAAACAGTGATATATAAAAACACGGGAAAGAGCGTAATTAAGTTTTACTTGTTTTACGGTTACTGCAACTCCTAAAATCGAGAAATTACATAAACGATGCAGTCACTAATAATTTTTTTAATAAGTGAAAAATGCAATAAAATTTATGAATCTTAAATTTGAGAAAATTTATTGCTATTTCAGAAAAGTTGTGCTACCACAATTAATATTATTGACATATTTACCTTTTATTCATATTATAATGTATGTATAATTAAATAAATACAGTAGCTCATATTTTGTTAATATAAGTAATTTATTTTGATAATAACATTAAATTAGAATAAATCAGCTTTATTTGTTACATTTAAGCCTACGTTATAATAGAAAATTGATGTTATGTTTCAATGGATCACTTTATTAAATGAGGTCCATGGGAATCAACACCAAGACTTTATATTGTTAAGACACTTGCCACGGTATCCTAAATACTTTATACGTACTTTCTTTTTGTAAGTTAGCTATTAGACATAATCATGTTTTTTACCTAAGTTTTTCAATCAATTACAATATTTTTTTTTTTTTAATATTAAGAAAAATCAGTTTGGCACTACATATTCAATACATCTTTCAACATAAAACAATCGGAGGAAGATTAATTTTCTAAATTAAATCATATCCATTAAAAAATGATAATAAAATTACAATTAATTGGAATTATGTAGTAATCACATAAATTATAAAAAAAAAAAATTGTTTAGATAAAAGGTTAAAAAGAGCTAATGTTAAAAGAAACCTTAAAAGCAGATTAAAAAAGGGATGCCAAAATGCGAAAAAAAGGTATTTTTTGTTCCAGTTAGTTAGAGTGATTGTTTGAAATCATAATTAATAATTCGAGTCCTTTTGTTTGGCAGGGAAAGGAGATGAGAGTACAGGGCAGTCACTAAGACTAATTAGACCTTTAGACCTCTAGACCTCTGGGAGATCCAGCGGATTAGGATCGCCCTCACTACCATGAAACATTAATAACTCCAAGGTCTACGCAGCTCTTCAACAGTTCTACAGACATGAATTATTGAAAGAAATCTTCTCATCCTACTCATTTTTTATATAAAAAAAAGAAACAAGAGGTCAGAGTGGAAAGTAGTGGACAGGAAAAAATGTATAAATAAATTTATGGCAAAAGAAGAAAGAGAATGAACAAAAAAAAACATGAATAATGGTCACTGGTCTGTAGGAATGAGTTATTAGCACCCTCTTTTGTTCAGAAGCTCTTTAAAATATACATAGAAAAGGTCAGAAAAAACTGAAAATTGAGAACGAGATGAAAAAAGTAAATAACGAAAATATTAATAATTTTTACAAAACATTTCCAAACCGGAACAGAATTGTAATTGATTTTTGGTTTAGGTCCTGTAAAAGCCACAGGGCTCAATGAGGAGAAATTCCTACAGTTTTTATTTTCTTTACATGGTAAATTCGAAAGTCGTTTTCACAATTTCAGCCTTTTATTTAAGGGTGTTTAAGTTTAAGCACTCCGAAGCCTATATAAAAAGGACAAATAACTCTTAAAGTGAACAAGCATAGCCATTCTTTAAGGGTCTTATAAATCAACACTCCCCTCAACACAAAATTACAGTAAAAAACGACTATTTATCTCCTTTTTTAAAAAAATTTAGATTCTGGTCACAATGCAATATATATTAGTGACACTAAGAGTCTTGTTGATATTGATATTACAATTAATAAAACATTATTAATAAAGCATTCGAATATCAGTCCTTCCTAAAACGGACAATTCTAATGAAATCTACAATTCATAATATAATCTAGAATCGCTCTACTTCACCCGAGTGTTAAGAGCGTATTATTTAGCCACAAATATAAAAAAATAATTATATCAAGTAGCATTTACCTCATAAGGTATCTAAATATTAACATCACAGATTAGGAGACCCCACCTGAGAGTACCGAGGGCCGAGGGCACTCCAATTTTTGGATTACTATTTGATTTTACTATTTTATACCACGCATAGAGTATTAGCCGCTTTTCTCTTTTTCTTGATGTTTAACTTCATTTATACTTGCAAGCAACCGCTTATTCCTTACTGCTTACTTTGTATAATCAACAACTAAGAACTAACTACGCTTAACAGTATTGTATAGTATACCCATGTATACTATACAATACTACTTATACTACTTTATTTTATGCAATGATTAGCATAAAATTGTATGCAATAAAATTATATTTATCATTTAAATTATATTTATAAATAATTATATTTATATTTATCAATAAATTTATATTTATCAATTTTAGTAATATATTATCCCCTGCACAGCCAAATAAAAAATCCAAAATGGTTATCTTTCTCCAAATGGTCAATTCGATTTCTTTAGAGAGTGACTATGACTACAGTGGCAGTTAGCAGACTTGTAAGATTTGTAAGCACGTGTAAACCTTAAACCTTATAACTCTTAACGCCAGTTAAGTGCTCCAAAAATGTGAAGAAAAAATCACCTCTTACATATGCTCAAGGGAGTTACAATAAAAGCGGTCTGGGTCTGAATCAGAAAGAGGAGAGGGAAATCTCACTCCAGGGACTGTTTGATTACTTTCTGAACAAGTCTTAACAGGATCACTTAACCTTACACCACTTTAACATCTTAACTACCCACCCCAATGAAGCAATGTAAAAGGAGAAAAACTGTATTAACCTTCACTAACCCCAGTGATACCCAAGTTTCTACTTATATAGGGGCTAATGGACTCTTAAAATATCTTAAAACCTAACAATAAACCCGTTTTCTTCGGGGGTTTTAATATTGAACCCATAACAATAGAACGAAGCTTAATGATCACCCCCCTCCCCCCACAGAGAATGATCGGAATTAGAAGCATCATTGAGGAAATGGAAGAAGAAAATATTGGTTTATTGAACCTAGAACTAAATTGAAAATACCAATATACGTGCCAATATTATCTTGCATCAAGAGCAACCTCTCTTAAACCAGGCAAACAATCGTTAGAATTGCCTTTTGTTCATTTACCTGAAATAACTATTGACACAATACCAAAACCAATTTTATTAGTTTAATACTCAAGTTATCTATTGAATTTATAAGTTTAAACAAACACGAAAGCAGTTTGATAAATTAAACAGCCCGTACGACAAATGAATAACTAACAATGTAGTTTTATGAGAACTCACTCATTAAGTAAAGTAAATATCAAGGTATAATCTTATTTCTGTACATTAGAGGAAAATTACAATTTTTTAAAAAAAAATACAGGGTAGCAGCGTTAAATAATAATATATTTCAAAAATATTAAATTTTCTTTTTTATATTATGTACACTATATACATGGAAATTTAAAAAAATAAAATAAAAAAAATTAAATTAAATTTACTAATATTTATTTCCGTAGGTATCACACTCGATGTTTTACTAAATATTTGAAAATTTTCAAAACAAAATTATTCTATATATTATATTATTAAACAAATAAACTTGTAAGTCAAAAGAGATAAATGCCTTTGGAAAAAACAATGATTTTAATTGACAAAATAAATGTACGATGGTTTAAATCAAATTAATTTAGGTCTTGAAAAGACCAGCTTTTATATTAGAAAAACAAAAAAGCTATTCCGATAGTATTTATAGAAGGAAATAAACGTCAATCAATTCATTGATACGTTAAAATCGCCCCATAAAAACAATTGACAAAATATGGATTGAAAAAGTGGTATAGAAAAAACAATACCTATAATCGCTCGATAGGTGAACAAAATAAACAATTTACATTGGAAAACGAATGTCAGGGGTTAATCCTAAGGTTCCACTGATATATTTATCATTCAGTGTAGTCGTTCATATAACTGTTTCCTAATTTCCCTGGAGGCAAACTATTCAAAGCTTTATCCACAGTTGATATTGAAACAATTTCCATTCTATATTCGTCTCCGGTTTTTACCCGTTTTTCTCGGATAAATGAGAAATCATTGTTGTAATATTTTTGATCGCGTGCGATAAAACAGTTTTAAAAGAGATAAACTCATCTTTCCATTTTCATTGCTATAACAAGGTCAGTTACAAATAAAAGCATAAGAATGAAACTCAGTACGCTTTTAACGGACGGGTTTTTAGAATAGAATTGTTCAAAGAGTGATTTTGTCAGTATTATTTTTACATCGTTTGACCTCAAAGATATCAGTTGACAGGTCTCACCATTATTACAAGAGAAATACGTCTATTGTAAAATAATGTAATTTAATAAAGTCATCAATTTACTACTTTAATATTTATTTCAAACAAAATACAATATTTACTCATTAACTTGGTGCGTAGGCTTCCGCGGGTAGACTCGTAATAAACAGCTTGGTTTTCTGGTGGAATCCGCGTCTCGGACTGGACTTCACCCCCTTCGAGTCGCGGATTCCACCGAAAAACCAAGCTGTTTATTTACTCATTAGTTAATCTTATCATCTATCTTAAGGCGCGTCCACACTATGCCGAATGAGGCCGATCGGTCTGTGCCAGTCGGCACGTTCGGCACAATCCGTTCGGGTCGGCATGACGTCCACATTACTTTAGTAGTGTGGACGCCCTTACAGATCATGCCGAACTATCTCACGAGTACCCCCACTGTAGTAGAAAATAGTCTGCGAACCTCACTTTATGAAAACTATCTGTCGACTGAAGCCGATCGGCACGTCCACACTGCAAACTTCGGTTCGGCTCGGCTTTCTTCTATCAGGACCGAACAAATTCGGGTTGGATTCGGCACGATTCGGTTCGGCTTTCGGCTCGGCGGCAAAGCCGACCGGCATGTCAACACTAATTCGGCTTTGCCGATCGGCACAAGCCGAATGATGCCGATCAGCATAGTGTGGACGCGCCTTTATATTATTATACTTAGAATTCACCAGAACTTCACTCAGGGCTTATGCTAAAGGAATAAGTGAAATACTTTTTTAATGTTAATGCATATATATAGGATTGTCATGAAGGTCGGAAATAAGGAACTAAAAAATATGTACTGAGTACTGAATTATTATAATCTGACCCAATAGTTATTTGACAGTAATCTTACTAGGCGATATTTCTCTGAGATCATTCTCACGTTGACTCAAGTTGAACTAGACGATTACATTGAGATGGTTATTATTAAAAAAATCTTGTATTCGAATCGGTATAATTCAACTTCACATGAATTCAGGAACCTACTGTTTCAATGTTTATTGCTCGATTGATTACAAATTACTTATTCACATTTCAAATTTTCAAATCCCAACTTCGAATCTGAATAATCATTTATCGAATTTGTACTTAATCGCTACAACTAGATAGAGAAGTAAACAATCTAACATTTGTCTAAATGCATAAAATACACCAAGTAGCTATTATGTGTCAAATTAAAATTCAATTACTGGGAAGGATTAAAATTGAAATCAGATACAAACAAAAAAAATTATTTATTTTAAATATTAAATAAACTTAAAGACTAAAGAGGGAATTTTATTTAAGTATTTTTACTTAAAAGGCAGAATTTAAAGTCAGCAATAGAATAATTAATGTCTTATAGTTAAAGTAATTGTTCTAATACAGAATTAAATTGTGAATTTTCTTTTCCTCCTTAGTGTTACACAATTAAACATTCTATAATTATATAGCACAATATCAAGTGTTTTTTTTTGTTTTTTTTTTTTAAATATTTAAATGAAGGTAAAATTACTAAGAATTAAAATAGGTTAGTTTTGAAAGATACAGAGTGATTTATATTTTTCTCCTCTATAAAAACATAAATAACCGGAAACTTAAAACATGATACCACACATGGTTTAAAAATAAATACGAGTCTATAAAAATCAGGCCAAACTTCTATGAGAAAACAAAGGAACACTAAAGAAATAGAGTCTTCTCTGAAATAAAAAATAAGACAAATCTCTGTTTAGAATCAACACAAAAAAGGAAACAGTTAATTTATTTCTTTCGATTGACACCTGGCACCTGCTACCTTATCTTTTAATAAAAACTTTTTTATACTTTCATTATTTTTTGATGGTGTTAATTCTTAAGGAAAAGAAAAATAGCCATTTGATCTATACATACTTACTTTTTTATAATTCCATGATATTTTTCCCCTCTTAACTATAACTAAGAAGAATATCTTGTTCTACCTTTTGTATTTTATTTTAATTACCTCTTTAATATTTGTCGGCGATTTAAAATTAAGATACAATTTATATGGTACTTTTGAGTTCAAAAAAATAATAATTGTTATCTACGCAGAAGTGTGGTGTCAAAATAACTTATTGTGATACAAGGATGCATCGTTCATCGTGTTTTAAAATGCACAAACACAAAAAACGTTATAATAGTACATTTCGCGTCTAGTGCGGAAAGAAGCATTTTGCTGGCGAGTGTGGAGTTTTCACCCGAACGACAGCGAGGGTAGTAAAACCACACGGGCAAAGCAAAATGCAGTTTTCGCACGAGTTGCGTATACCGTACTTTATCTACGATTTTTTGATTTTAATAATAAATACTGTAGTATTTTTATGTTTTGTATTTTGAAAGTGACATGCATTCTTGTTTTATGATGTGATAATAAACTATTCTTAAAGCCACTATAAAGGATACTTCATTATGGCGACGAGGATGGGATAAAGCAGATTTTGATAACACCTTACCATCCTCGTTCAAATAGTTTGGCCGAAAGGTTTGTGAGAACGTTCAAAGAAAAGATTAAAACAGCTAAAAAGGCAGGCACCGAGTTGGACTTAGGATTACAGCAGTTCCTTCTTGCAAATAGAAATACACCTAATAGAGCTACTGGAAGAACTCCTTCTGAACTGTTACTAGGTCACCGCGTGGTAACACGACTTGAACTCCTGAAGCCTGACGTAACACGGTCTATGGACATAGAAATGGTTCGACAGAAAATCTTCCATGATAACGGTCCAAGAACGAAAAATAAGTTTTCTTCAGTGGGAGATAGAGTATGGGCTTTGCGAAAGGATGGAAAAGGCTACGAAGAAGGAGAAGTCGTGGGAAAAACTGGCGACCTCTCGTACAGAGTGAGAATTGGTGATACCATACAGCGGAAAAAAATAATAATAAGCTTCCTGCATGTAAGTTTGTATTTCTCTTGATAAAGAGAAAGATGACATTAATTCATTAGTTGTATGTATTTTGTGCCCAATTAATTATTTCGAGAGGCGTATTATTCTCCTCATTTTCGTCATAATGACATAAATCACTCATTGCTTTTTACTAAAAACTCTATATAAATAGTTACATACTTAAATTAAACCAACAGCAAATTAGCTGCTAAATGTAAACAAACTCGTTAATCGTCCCCGCTAACCCCTTCAGTGTAGCTGGATCTACCCATTACAGGAAATGCAATCTCTCATTTATGGAATACTAAAGTACTCCGGATTTCAGAAAACCCTGTAACCGTAAGCAATTATTATTTGTAGTAATAACTAATAAATAACAATAACCAAAAAACATTTTTGCTTAAAAGTATAAACGTATAAACTAGCTTAGCTACATGCATGCTCAAGAAGGTAGAGTGTTATTAATTAGAACCATAGTACGAGGAAGAATATAATAATGGCAAAGGACCTTGTATTGACCCTTAGGGCACACCTGGGACAAACCAGCCATTACATACTCTTAAACTAACTCCTTTCCTTCCTTCATAGCCTTTCCCTTAAAAATTCATTAGGGGTCTACATAAAACCAACTCCTAATAAACCTAAGCCTTTAATCCATTTTTTTTTAAAAATACCCTCACACACTTTTTCACAAAATGAGCTTTTATATAAAATATGATTTATACTAGGTACTAGACGTTAGTAAACCTTTTTAATGTAAAAAAATATGATGAATTAATATAATAAATTTTCAAATTTAAAGAACTTATTATGTGTATTTATCTATTAATGTTATACAAATGAACAGCATTTTAAAGCACAAAAACGTTTAAATATAGTTACTTCAATCGTATGGTTATTTAACTTAGAATTAAATTATTATTTGTCAATAATACTGTAGCTGAATGTAATGAATAGGAATGTGCCTAGATCAAAAATTAAAATGTAATTATTGTTCATTAGATTCCTCGCATCTTATAACATACTTTAGTGATTTTATGCTTTCACGAGATATGGTCTAATTTATTTAATTGTTTCCCTCTTTATTTCATTCAAAATTTGTTTTATTTTTTTACATGAATTAAAGTAGCAATTAAGCAAAAGTTTAAGAGCGTAGACGGTAAAAATTAATCAGGTGATATCTGCGATCTACTTTCGAACAACCGCATCCAAATTTCATAAAAATAAGTGACAAATTCACAACAAATTATGACAAATTTCATTAAAATCTAACGTGTAGTTTTTAAAATATGTTGGTTCGTAAAAATTATGCGACATACCAACAGACAGACACGGAACCAAAAATGTACCCTAGTGTCTGAAAATGATTTCTGTCTTGGAATTTTTGAAAACGGAGACATAAAATATTTTTGTTCTTTAGATCGATAACATAGCTTCCGTTGTTAAGCTGATAAGCAAATGTGGTTTCTAGCAAGCCTAAGAAAAAATAAAATAAAGTAAAAGCAATTCCCCTCCCCTCATTATGAAAGAGAATTTTATATTTAATTGTATAGATGAGCAGAACAAGTCAGTTGATTAGATAGAAAGACATATTTTCACAAGTATTAAACAAAGGTTTCAACTTCAAGACACCAACTGTGAAAGAGGTAGAGGCAGAGAAGGACTTAAAACAGATTTTTAATCTTTGTCTAAAGTCTAAACTACTGCCTTGATTATTTCTTGTTATATCTTTACATTTACATTGGTCTCAGCACCACTCAAGATGACAACAATAAGATAAAATCTCAGAGTAAGGAAGGGGTAGAGGGTAACAATACTATAGACTCTGGGTCTCAAAAAGTGCTTCATTAAGCGACACCCCTATACTAAACCTCCCAAGCGGCAGTTTGGTGAAACAGTATCGATATCTCGAAAAAAACTCGAAATTTATCTGATGTCAGCTGATAAGTATATGTGATATTAATAAGATAAATAAGACATAATAAGAATTATGTGATATTTTCTTACGACATTTAATATTTTAATACAGTTTTCTTTATAAATGCTTATAATATGCACTTTAATGTTTATTGTTAACCGTATTAATTATCTAAAGCGCTGTTAATAACATGTAGCAGTTCCTAGTTCCTAGATAACCAAAAGCAATCTTATATAAAACAAAATCATCAACAATTAAACAAAGCATAAAATGAGGTTAAAGGTTGTTTTGACAAGCGTCCGTGGGCACGGAAGGACAAGAAATAGACCAATAAGACAAAGACCAGTGACTAAGTGATCGTGCTGTTGTCACTTTAGTACGGATTGAGCTCGATTGAGAGAATTAGTAGCTGGGTGTCGCATAATGAACCACTTTTCAAATCGCATTGCTCCCTCTACCCCCTTAATCTGAGGATAAAATAAACAAGATGATGACAATTTGTAATAAGTGACAATTAGAGAAATTGCTTCTTGATTTATTTCTAACTTCGTGTTTAATGCCATTTCTTTGAAACACCCAGACGAATAGTTACTCTTTTTCAACTAAACTATACATGGTGGTATAATATAAGTATAGTTTTATACGTGGTTTTCTATATGTTGTCCCTTTCCTTTTATATCAATTGGTAACAGTTGGCAACTCATTGGTACCCGGTTTCATTTTGTTATTTTTGCTCCATATTGTTTTAGAATAATTAAATTTGTAATTTTAGGTTATCGATAGAAGTATTCCGGGAGAAATTTTTAATATTTTAAGATATGACGAACCCAATACAATGGGCCAATGGGGAGATACACAAGATTTCTGTTCTGATTTATACTTTTGAAACTGGATAGTACCTATTCACTCGACCTATACGAGTGAATTCATAGTCTTAAGATAATATATTTAACAATTAAACATTTAACAAATTATAAATTATTATAAACTAGATTGACATTATATAAACTAAACAAACTATAAACTAAAGCCCCCCATGTCTTGTGGGTTTAGTATTCATTTAAATGCAAATGCACCAGGAAGATTACATCAGTCCTTTCTGGTGGCAATCCTATGCAGTGCATCCAGCGACAAG
>KZ651777.1:220155-237099 GCA_001010745.2 Gerris buenoi
TAAAAAAAAAAAAAAAAAAATCGTTACTATTTTCCTTTTGTTCTTCAGGGGTACTATTGTAATAATAAGCTAATTCAATTAATTACAATACCTATAGTAAAACGTCACCTTAAGCCTGTCAACATTTTTACATAAAATTTAACAATGAGTCATGACCAAGCTCTGCTCTCTGATTCATGACTCTAACATATTGATTTTTTTTTTTTTCCCCCCATGGGGCGGTTTAAGGAATAAAATAACAGATGTCAAATCTAAGTATCACATTTGACCACCAAGATCACTTACTGCTTACCTCAGGAATGACGTCACTGTCCCTTCTGATTTACTTCTACACCGTATCCTGCCTATGTAATATTAAGGTTTATAAAGTTGGTGGAACGACATAAAAACCCCGGATCATCCATTAATTATATAATAGTATTTAGAATAACTCTATTTTTGGCAGAGCCTTGGACTGTCAAAAGAGCTTATACTAAATAAAGGAGGTCAGTTAGTCCACCTGTTAACTTAATACAATAAACATATCTGGTTTATAAGATCCAAGTATACTTGGACCAAGTTAGTTTTGGCTCTACTTTGACGCTATTTGGATCGTGTTATAGTGTGTCAAAATCAACTTTGGACATCCAACTTGATCCGTAGGCTTCCGCGGGTAGATTCGACATAAACAGCTTGGGATTTGGGCAAGGCAACCCCCCCCATCCTTCCCGCCAAAGGTGCCTATTGTCCTCAAAACAGTTTTTATTATAATTAAATTATACGTCTCTATACGACGTCGTTATCAACGCAACTATTTTTGATGCATCAATAATTACATGCATCTATTAAGTTTCACTTGCCTGTGAGAGACAACAAATATGAATTGTAATCTATATTTGACCCACATAAAAATCACCTATCAATCTTAAATTTGATCTAAAAATTATAATATATTATGTTTGAAAAAAAAATGCAATAAAAGGAGAAAATATTTGTTTAACAGCCGCACTACTACAAGCAATCACTGTACATACGAATGTCACAAAACATAAAAGCGTAGGCGCTATCAACAAATGACAAAAAACAGTAGATACATGTAAAAGAGTAAGCGTAAAATGTTTTTTCTAGTCACTAAAGACAAAAGCGTAGACGTTATCAACAAATGAAAAGAAGTGTACTTATTTTTTTCTAAATATAATATTTTTGAGTTCACTTTTTTTATTTTTAATATTGTTCTATGAAGTTTTAACTTTGATATAATACTTATTTTTCCTACATATCTTTTAACTTTATACTTTTACATCTATTTTTTTTTTTTAAATCGATCGATTTATTTTGTCGGGCAGAGAAGAGGACCGCTCTAGTAAATGAATGATGGCCTTATACAATAAATTACTTTAGAGTAGTACTGTAGAGGGAATTCTCTAAATTACTGTAGAGTAGAGGGACTTCTTTCTTATTATTATTAATCAAGACACTCCACTGACGCTCATCTAGAAAAACTAAATACAAAAACAACATGCTAACAAGTTCAGGTTGGGCAAAGCTTTATTTTAATGACATTCTTTCTTTATAATTATAGTAAAATTTTTACCTTTTTTTACTTTCTAGCTTCCCAAAAAAGAGGAAGTTTTTTTCATGCTATTTTTTAAGTTTGTAATTTTTTAAGTATTTTAATAACTAAACTAAATTTAGTTTTTATCAAAAAAGTTTCATGTAAACAACCTTTATGATTTAATAATATCATATTATGTACTAACAGAGATCATTTATGACACTTTATTTTATATTATGATGTTAAATTTTGTATTTTAACTGTTAAAAATGATATGGAACTTTCCACTTTAAACTTATTTACTTGATTTTGAGCCAAATTGCTTATGCAAATGAGTTGCATAAATGTTAAAAAAAAAAAAAAAAAAAATCGTTACTATTTTCCTTTTGTTCTTCAGGGGTACTATTGTAATAATAAGCTAATTCAATTAATTACAATACCTATAGTAAAACGTCACCTTAAGCCTGTCAACATTTTTACATAAAATTTAACAATGAGTCATGACCAAGCTCTGCTCTCTGATTCATGACTCTAACATATTGATTTTTTTTTTTTTCCCCCCATGGGGCGGTTTAAGGAATAAAATAACAGATGTCAAATCTAAGTATCACATTTGACCACCAAGATCACTTACTGCTTACCTCAGGAATGACGTCACTGTCCCTTCTGATTTACTTCTACACCGTATCCTGCCTATGTAATATTAAGGTTTATAAAGTTGGTGGAACGACATAAAAACCCCGGATCATCCATTAATTATATAATAGTATTTAGAATAACTCTATTTTTGGCAGAGCCTTGGACTGTCAAAAGAGCTTATACTAAATAAAGGAGGTCAGTTAGTCCACCTGTTAACTTAATACAATAAACATATCTGGTTTATAAGATCCAAGTATACTTGGACCAAGTTAGTTTTGGCTCTACTTTGACGCTATTTGGATCGTGTAATAGTGTGTCAAAATCAACTTTGGACATCCAACTTGATCCGTAGGCTACCGCGGGTAGATTCGACATAAACAGCTTGGGATTTGGGCAAGGCAAACACAGGATATATACCTGCTTCGAGTCAACACAACGATGCACCACATCCCTGAAGATGCTTCCAGTAGTAGAAGCGAAACGTCGGATTTCAACCCCTTCGTGACGCGGAATTCACCGGAAACCCAAGCTGTTTGGACATCCTAGTTGAGTTGGAAGGATCCCATCTAAGTAGACTTAGATAAAAACAAAAATTGCTCTACCTAACATGATGAGGACGAGTTGACAAAATATGACAGACGTGAGGTTGATCTGAGTTTTTTTTTAACCAGAATTGATACATCACCACTGTTTTAAAAAATAATAAGTAAAATATAACTGGAAAGTTCTAGAGGGAAAAACATTTCACACAATATCTTAACCTCTATACTTTATAGGTTACAAAGTTCCACTACTTGGACCAAATATACTTTGATCGTGTAAACCCTAATTCAAAGTTTCACAAACACTTGGACCAAGTGGATTTGATCAAAGTGACTTGGACCAAGTATACTTTGATCGTATAAAGCTTACATTCAAAGTTCCACAAACACATGGACCAAGTGGATTTGATCAAAGTGACTTGGACCAAGTATACTTGGATCGTGTAAACAAGGCTTAAGCATAATAATAATAATAATATACAAATATAAATAATAATATTTCTGACAGCACCACACGATTTTATATGAACCATTATACCCAGCTATAATTTATGTTATATAGACGTCATACATTAAGACGACCCAGCTATTGTGCTGAGGGGTAGAAAAATTTATTTCGCAAGCAAGCATCTAGTTAGGGGCCAAGTCCTGCCATAAGACACCGGCTGATTTATCTACAATGTAAACTAAACATCAGCGAATTAAACGTTTTCACATATTTAAAGGCTAACATACAATAATAATGAACTATATAGTAATCTGTAGATTTGCCAAGTTCAAACGCACACGTGAAAAATAAAATAAGTTCAACAGGTCACAAGTTAAGATAAACAAAAAAAAGTTACCAACTATAAACATCGATAAATAGATGTTATAATGCTACTAGCTGGACACCCGTGCTTCGCTACGGAGTGTTATTTAAATTTGATAAGTTTGTAAACTACCATCAAGAAACATGTAAATTATGTTCCTATGCAAGAATATTTACATTCTATCCCTCCCACTTATACACCCTCCTCGTGTGTACCGTTTTACACCACGACGTTTACACCACCTCCACCATAAGGTTTTCATTGTGCGCTCCTCTTGGCGAAATATAGCCATAAAAATTGGAAAAAAGGCAAAACCGAGCTACCATCGTTATATCATAACTTCTTAGTACTATACTTTAGAGCATCCATTTTTTAATGACGTCTTTAGCGTGACGGAAATTTCTTCTGTCCCCCAGCTCAAAAATCAGTCTCGATGAATTTCATTCATAATCTTGTTAACCAATTGTTAACCAATTGTAAAATTGTTAACCAATTAAGGGTGCTGATTATCAAGGTTTAAAAATGAGAAAATGAATTCTCCTGGAACTTTATTTTTCGGTAGTCGTTTATTTCTACTATGGTTTAGTTTTATCTTAGTCTAAATCTTAATTTTGTTTAGAAGTTCATTGAATCACTTTGTATTTTATCAAATACAAATCCTTAGTTCATCTTAGAGTCAGTTAAATATCACGCTATCGTATCTCATTACAGTTGAGTTTTAGATAAAATATATCTATTTATATTATTAAAAAAGTTTTGTAAACAAACAATTTCAGAGAGAGTGATATATAACTGTTTGATAAGAGCGCGATAGAGATAAGTGGGAGGTTCTCTGGTGGAGAAAGGGGAGGTTCTCATATTAAATTCCGCTCAAGAATGACACGGGGAACTGTCATTCCCGAGACAATAAACAAAACACGGGCGATGTAATAAAGAAAGCGCATTGTTTGTTTACATGCCTTAATCAAAAAGTGACAGCTTTCAATATACAACAAATCAAAACTATTTTGATAAGTTATTAAATCTATATAAAGATTAACAAATCAACAAACAAACCTTTACTTTTATCGGTAGTAAATCATAAATGTTATCTTAATAATTATAACGTTTAGTATTGATAAAAGTCTCGGTCACTATTTAGATGAGTTATTATATCTATTTGAAGTCTATCAAAAATGTAATGTTAATAATTGGAACTTTAGTTTTGATAAAATTATCGGTCACTATTTAGATATGTTTTATTTAGATAAGTTATTATATATATTTGAACTCTATAAAATCAAAACAAACCATTATTTTTGTTGGTAACAAGTAAAGAAATATGTGTGAGGCTCTCACGCATTAAAAGTGAAACTTAAGATCTAGAATCTAGAATATAAAATATATTTGTTCCGAGGTAATATCTTTATTTTTAAGTGCAAAAACTATTACAGCGGATTTAAACTTTTTGAACGGTCCCCGGTTCTAATATATAATAAATAGACAAAATAATTCTAATACCCTACACTAGGCTTCGGCCGCGCAGCGGCCGCCGGGGGGGGGGGGGGTTGACAAGCGAAGCGAGTAGGGGGCAGAGCCCCGTAGTTATTATTAAAAAAAATCAATTTTAAAGTAGCAGTCCTATACTGTATGTCGCTGCATTGCTGCAGCGAAATCATGAGTCCACAAAATTCTTTACAGAAATCAATTTATTTCACCTTTTTTAACAATATATTAACTCTTTTTGTTTCTTAAAGATTTCTTAGAAAGATTCCTTAAAAAGATTCCGTAAAAGGATTCCGTCAAAATATAATTTAGACTCACAGAAAAGTCAAAATTAAACAAGCATAATGCAAAGCAAAAAACAAAACAAAAAAATAAATAACTTCCTTATCGCGGGCAGTTTAAATAAATTCTAAATTCTTTAGAATATATTTAAATTAAATTTTAAATTCTTTAGAATTATGCGTAATTAAGTTCTGAATAATTAATTATTGTTAACGAAATAATTAAAAGATTTTCTTCACCCATCTTTTTTTCTTAAGAAAGTTTTGCTGCAAAGAGAAAAGGAAAACCGCGTATTGATTTGCTATTGTTATTCCTAAGCTCAAAACTTTTTCATAAAAGTTACAAAACTGTGAAAATGGTAACTTGATATTTGAATTATTCTTGGCTTACATTTATTGTTCACTCCCATTATAAATAAACTTGCAAGAGGAAAATTGAATTAAGCTTTTGTTCGATATCTTTCGCAACATTAAACGATATTAAATTTCAAACAATAAGTCACATATTATGTTTATAAAAGCTAATTTAATATAAAGATGATCCCATGATTTCAAATGACCTTCGCTAGGCTTTTATTCCTTCAATTTATCATAAAATTTTAAAATTATAGTGAAAGATAAAAGGAACAAAATAATAATTTAATTAATTTTACAAAGTATTAGATTTGTCAAATAAAAGATAATAATTATTTTACAATAAGATAGTTAATAGTTTCCTAAGTTTATCTATTCTGGAATTCTATTTATTTGATTAAAGATTTTAGGCTTCTAAAGATTATTAATAAAAGTTAATAGTTTTTTTTACCCAATTCCTTGCCGTGGTGCATCCACCACAGCCAGAAAAAATAATGGTAATGGTTCTTCTGGTATCCAAATCGACAAAACCTAACACCATAATTGTTTCATAACAAATTTATTCAGTATTGAATTCGTAAATATTGCGAATTTTACCAGGGGATCATTTTACAGTCATAGTAGCCAAACCTCACATTTAAATTATTTATCACACGAGTCTACCTTTGTAAACAATGTTTTAAATACAGGAACTGCGTAGAGGTCATTGTTTTAGGAATGAGACCAACCGTTGGACCAGATAAGTTTGAATTAGTTATTGTTGATCCTAAACATTAAAGGGAAACGCATTTGAGAGTAAAGGATGATATATTGAAACTGTTCTCATGAGAGCATAGGGTTTCATTAGTGGATACTGCGTTATTAAAGCTATTAATGAAAACAGGGCGAGGTAGAATTGAAATTGGTCCGGCATCCATTGGTTATCCTATATCGGTACTTGTCAGTATGAATTTCTCTTCCACATTCCCTTACAACTTGTTAATGTTTAACAGTTCGACACGGTTTATAACCTCCTGGGTCCTCTATGGAAACCATTTAACATTTCAGACCCAACAAGTTATCTATTTGAAATGACAAGGGCATCGCATAACTTCGCACCTATGCTGACATGGTAGAAAGACAAATATTAGATCGTTTATGTTTGCGAAAGGGATCGTCCAACATTTCCAATAATGCTCGCTAAGCGCTTTGCTTACTCCTCGTCGTGACAATGGGAAATACAGGCCACTTTCAGATTGGCTTTCATTTGGAAAATAAGTTAGAGGAATATCCAACAAACCGCATTTAGACATAATATACCATTTATTTTAAGGAGTACAATATTAGTTGGTATGAAGTTAGATAGTACATTAACTTTCAAACATTCCTCCTTCACACTAAATATCAATTAAATATCCACCATTTTGTGATCTTAATGGGTTATTTAACTGGAGCTTATCGTAACAATTTTATTTAACTTTTTCTTACCTAATGGAAAAGTTTTGGTTTCCATTCTTTAACCGGAGGGTTTTCAAATTGAGTCTATGTAGGGATAATTTGTATTATATTATTTAATTATATTTATATAAACTGTATGGGTTTTAAATAAAACAACTGAGTCTTGTGTTGGACACGGAATTGGAGTGTTTAGTTTGTATCAGAATTGATACAGTTACTGCGATAACAGGCAAGCCCAAATGAGACTTAGGAGGACCGAATCAAGAAACTCCCCCCCCCCCACTCCCAGAGGTGGAGAGAGAAAAATATTTTCTTAAATATATAAAAGTTTGAAGTAAAGTGAATATAATATGACGGACATCAATTACATGCTTGTTAAAAAATAGAATGGAAATTTACAACTGTCTGATTTAGACTGGAGGGGCATAAAAACCCTGGTTTACACGGGTAGATGAATCAAGCGAGTAGATGCACTCTACTCGGCTACTCTACCAATTTATATTTTTAAGCGTTTATACTTAAGCTACTTGAATTATGGTAGTAATGTCCATAGCAGTCGTGATTAGTATAGTCGCTGAGTGAATGTATGTGTTAAGACATTCCTGGTGTTAATACCTTTTTAATTTTTTTTTAAATATGTGCAAAATGTTGAGTTTTAAGAGTATTTGAGGCAAATTTTCTAGATTATTAGGATTTTATTTGAAATTTAAAAGTTTCGTAAAAAAAAAGTTTAAACAAGATTGTATATCACGTTTTTTAAAAACGTTTAGAATTTTTAACAGCACCATAGAAGGCATAAAAGGTTAATTAAACAACAACAGTGTTCAAAACAAAATTATTAAGTTACATTTCCCATAAAGTGGAGGGAGACCGCCCCCCCCCCCCTAATCACAGCCACTGACGTAGGATATTACAACTTAAAACCTTTAATTGTAGTCGTTGAAAAATTAACAAAAATATTGTCCTTTAAATACAATGAATCATCTTATAGCTGCGATTATTGATTGATGTTCTGATTGTAATGTCGAACTTCTGATAATTTATAGCATATAATTATACTCAAATAATGTAAAAACAAAAGGCAAGGTAGATTTTCAAGTATGAGAAGATTCATAAAAGATTAAAAAAAATATGTCAGCAAAACAATGTTTTTACGAAAAAGAAAATATTACTAAGAAATATTATCAGTGCTAACTTTATTTAATATAAAAGCTTTAGTAATAAATTTACAATAATTTGTTTAATGCCTTAAAAAAAACTGAATAACAAATTTAATCATAATAAAAATTTGCAGAGAGAATTTATATTATTCTCTCTTTCCTTTTTTATTATCTAAATAATAATAATAAAAAAAAACATTTCCGCCCTTTTATTTCAACAAATTTAATTCGTCAAGAGAAGAAGAGAGAAATTATTTCGACATTAAAATTCATTTAATATAATTAAATTTGGTTCAGAAGTTATACAGAACCACCCTGAAATTAATTAACATTAATTACTAAGGAAATAGGCCTTTAAAAAATATATAAGAGACAAACTCATTCCTTCTTTTCTTTAGATTGGCTTTTATTGTTCTTTAATTATCACACTAAATGAAACATTCGTCTTTTTCATAAAAAAAAATGTCATGACAAGAGATAAAAATTCACATAAAAGAAGGAACCTAACTTTCGAGATTCGAATCCTTGACCAAAAAACTGAGATATTTAACTGGGTTAAACTAAAGAAAATAAAGTCTACTTTCTATTAAGGAATTGAATAAATTAATAACTATTTGTAAATAATTATAGCTACTTCAATGTATACAAATAACACCTAGTGTAGCTAAGTACTTCTTTTCGAGATTATTGTCCTCCTATACAAATATAAAAAAATATATATTATTTTGATTAAAACTGGTGAAGGCATTAGCTCTTCAATTTATTGATTTTAGGCTTGTTATCCGACGTAGATTAAATAATTATTATTGATTACTAATATATACATACTTTATTTCATCATACATACTCTTTAACCATTTTCTTCATTACAGAACGGAAATAATAGTAACTTTACACTTATATTCCATGTGACGATTAGTATGTGACATGTTTTACATTTCAAATCGAACAGCGAGGAACATTTTCTTATTTCTGACAGTCAAACCATTTTTCATATATCTGAAAGTTGGAGCCATATCAGAAATAAGAAACATGTTTTAATCTTTTAGTAAAATCATATACATACTAAAAACTAATTGTGTTGTTTGGAAACTAATTTGAGGGCAGTAGTAAGGTTAGTAGTAGTAGTAATCTGTAATACTTCCAACTAGAACGGATTGAACGAACCACTTATTCGAACCTAGCAATTAGGCCATCTTTTAGGCCCATTTTATTAGCCCCGTTGTGGAGAGTTCTAGCTATATCTCTGAAGAATTTATTTTTGTAATTACATAAAATAAAAAAACCACTAACTGACTCATCACGATCTCTGAAACTACAGGAACTATACTATCAGCATATTAGATTAAAATTGCGTCCATTTATTCTAAAATCTTGACAAGAGAATCTCCGGAACCAATAAACCTAGAACCTTGAAATTAGTAAATTAGCTTTCATTTATGACCTAAAAACTTCATTAAAAGGGTTTCCCAATCAGCCATTTTAATTAAAATAGTGGCTGTATGTATATTTGAAATAATAAGTTCCCTCACTAACATAATCAGCGAAAAATCAAATAATTAAATTAAATATGACAATCAATTTAATTGATAGATGCACCTATTATTTAAAAAAGATAAAATATAATAAAAAAAACTCAAGTTACATTTTAATAAACGCAACCCTCGGTTATAAAATAATTTATTACCTTTTTTCTCTTCTACAAAAATGAATTATTTATACCTTCCGAATTAAATTTAAATTTTCTCAAAGTAATAACGTAGTTTTTTTTAATTCTTCTTTATTATTTGTACTTTATGAGGCCTCGGTTTTAGAAATCTCCAATTCAATAGGTCTGCTTGCTTTTTCTTTATTGCTTTTAAGGAATAAGAAGGAAGGAAAAGGTAAAGCGTAATGAGGAACTAATTTTAATTTTAAATCGTGTAATTAAAACGGCTGAGTTCACTCAGGTCGAGACGGGAAGAGAATTTAGAGGAGAATTCATGTCACGGAAACTTGGAAGCTCAAAAATGTTCATTAAAAGTTGATAAAAGTATATGCATAAATATAAGCCCCTTTTCACTAATATAATTAATAATAAGATTTTTAGTCAACAGAATTACATTAAAAACTACAATACCTAACTAACTAAACATTAACTCCAGTTTATATTAAACCATAACAAAAAGTTAGCGGTGATTGGATTCTGAATTTTTTGAGAGGGCTTTAGTAGGAGAGACTAGTAATAATGGTTAGAGATGGTTAAATCCAGGCTCTAAAAGTCACCTAGTAGAAATACAGACTGTTGAAGCCTAGAGTAATACTGTTAACGCAAAACCTTCCTTACACTGTTAAGCGCCATAGTTTGCTATATACGCATGATACTACTCCTGCCATAATCTGGTGACTTAAACTGGATTTAGCTTCTAATCAGCATCTGAATACCTAGATTATAGGGAGTCACCAAGACTTGCGTTGTGTCAGGCCACAGTGCACATTGCGTTTGTTCCGAATAAGGTTCAGACACAGAAAACAAGTCCTCTGATTAAATAATAATAATAATTCTGGTGTGGTGGGCTTGAGACTACCAAGCCCATCATGTAAGAGAAATAAATCACGGCAAGAATTAAATTGTGAAGTTAAAGTGGGATGACCATAATGGAAACAGGCCTCTGGTAGGACACGCAGGGTTAGGAGTCAGGAACTTAAGGGTTAAGTGGAATGTTTAGACATTTGGACCATTCTTGCATTTGATTCTAAATGCTATCAGCGTGTATGGGCTGTAGTTTGTACTAGATTATAAAACCGATTACTAAATTACTAGATTACTAGATTATCTTGTTTAAATTATTTTCCTCTTTGCTTCTTACTTTTTTTAACACAAACAATAGGTATTCCCTACAATCAATCCTTAGCTTATTAATTTTATAAAACGTCTGAACCTGATTCCGAACCAGCAGGCGCACATTAGCCTTACCCTCAGGCACCCTTGTTGGTTAGCAGTATCTGATAACAGCATCTGACTTTAAGTTCCTGCCATTTTTACTTTCTCATATAAAGAGAAAGTATTGTGATGGCGCGAAAATTCGATTTTGAGATTATGATGGATTTACAAGTTTTTAAGTCCCTTGAACCCAAAAAAGTGGTACTTAAAAATTTTCTGTCCGTCGTCTGTCGTCTGTCTGTGCAGGCGCCTGAAGTCTAAACTACTGGGCCGATTTTAACGAAATTTGGCATACATGTTTAGAAAAATCATACCCCGAGGCGAAATCGAGAAATGAATTTTAGCTTTAAATTTGGGGGCACTACCCCCCAAAACTCTAAAACAAAACGTGAAAAAAAAAAATATTTCTCGAAAACGGTTCCGACGATTTTGATGAAATATTCTAAAATATAGTCCATTTAAATACGAATCTAACAATATAAGCCGTTTCCCGGGAAAAATCCAGTTCCTGAGAAAATAGCTAAAAACGCGGACAAAGAGAACCCGGGTTCGATTCCCCGGCCGGGAGAAGTTATTTTTATGGTAAATGTTGACGATATTGTTCAGTATTAATTAAATGTACCTACGAAAACTAATGAATGGGAAACCCTGGGCTAAGTAAATATGAACTCGTATATGAGAAAGTTTTTCTGAGTTGTCTCGGACCGGTTTTTTCTTTAAGCCACATTATTGGATACCTAAAATAAAAAAGATATCTAATAAAAGGATAATCTAATCACTTACTTATTTAAAAACCATAGAAGGATTTAACTTGTGAATTACACCCTATGGATTTATTACATGGTCGCTTACTAAGTAATTAGCTAAAAGTTTAAGAATTATAAAGGGGAAGGAATGAAGTACAGTGAGTTGGATGTAAGAAAGAAAGCTAAAACAATAAATTAGTAGAATCGTCAACAAATAAAAAGTTTATACGAGGATTTCAAGAAACATGGAAAAGATATATGTATTATGAAGGAGGAAAGAAATCGATGATCCAGAAAGTAAATTAGACATGTAACATTGAAATTAAGAAAAAATACTTAATTAAGATGTACAGTCTGAAAGAGAAATTAGATATATGAGTGTTTATATAAAGAATTGTTATAAGTGTTTATATAAAGAAAGAGTGGAATTTGGGGGCACAGAAGTCGGGAGTGCCCCGGCCAAGTCGAGCACAGCCAACAAGACACTTTGAACCCCCCTTTATTATCTTATTAAAGATACTTAGATATAAAATTAATATTAAATTATCCCTATCTTTTTTTTCTATATTTTCTGAAATTATTACATAACATAATATTATGTGTTTGAGAAAAACAAGGGGCCAAGAAAAGAAAAATTACTTACAAAAGTCTCCCCCTGTCCTTAGAGAGGGCTGAAGCAGACATCAGCATCACTTACTTATACTGATGAATTGTACCAAGTAGAACTTTCTTGGACAGTGGGAGGCTTGGCTAAATCTCTAAACTTTTTACGCGAGACATGGCTTATTTTTTACATAAAAGTTTTTGTTGGGATACAATTGACACTATTAAATAAACCTTAATTAAATGTTCGAACCTAAGGATAGTGACAAAGGGAACACCTAGATTACTGAACCCCTACCATTATAGCTGTTTTATAAAAGGTAAGTAACGATACTTAATTATTCTAATCAAGTAATCTAATTCAGTTCTACAACTAAATTTAATAATTATAATAAATAATATCATTTATGTGAGCAAGTATTAAAAGGAATGAGTAATTATTTTAAATGGTCATGAATAATTTTCGATTTATTCAAATACAAGTTTCTCTAGACAACATTATACACTAACAGAATATCCTTACCTAAAATAAAAATATAGTATGATTCCACGAGAATGAAACACAGGCAAGTAAATTTTTTTTTTTTTTACTTGAAGCTCGAGGGTTCAGACAAGATGAATAGTTAAGAATATTTTTTTACAATATTTATATGACCTACTTTTATTTTCTGAAGTCCATTTTTCAAATATTGAAATGACCAATGTTTATATTTGTTGTGTTCATAATTCGTGAAAATTTATATTTACGGTTTTATCCTCATGCCCCTCAGACTCAGGGGACCTTTGTGCCTCGGGGGAAATTTCCATAGCTTCAGGCTCCCTGGGTTTCCCCGACTAACAAACTATTCATAATAAATATTCATGTTGTGAAAACATGTTCAAACTCAATCTGTGCTCTCATCAAGTCAACAAGCACGGCATTTTCCTTCTTGTTATTATCAGTAGAACCTTATTAATTTATTATATTTAATTGCTTTCATGACTCTTCACTCCCTCATTTCATTACTCGACATTCACTGGTATGGAAATCGAGAAGGATTTACGAAATTTCAATCCAATAAAGTTTAACGTCACAGAAAATCCTGACTGCAACAGACTTGGAGGAGGAAGATTGAATTTTCAGCTACCATTTCACAACTACTACAATACGATGGAACCACATTTCCAAATTTATTCGAATTCCTCAGGCATATTGACTTCTAAACGAGTTACAATTATTTATATACGGGTAATAAGAACTGGATGTATTGTGTATATACCAAGCTATGGAAGTGTGATACCGAGATTTGAACGCAGTTGACAAGAGCCGAGATTTAAAATATTTGATTTAAACAGCAAATATCCTATCCCTTGACGGACGATAATTTAGTGAATGTAATATTAAGATTTAAATAGTGAGACCAAATCGAAAACATAAAAAAAAATCTTACCAAATTTCAGTTGTACCAAAATGCAAATGAATTATTTATTTGCATTACATTGTGAATGTGAGAAAAAAAAGAACAACTGTTATAACTCACTTGTGAATAAACTGTTTTTGTTTTTTATTCCGCTTTAGTTGAAAAATTTTGATAATGAAAAAAAAATTAATTAAAATCCTCTGATCCGAAGTGAAATTTTATGAATAGTGCTGCTTTACTTAAAATATATATTTGACTTTAAGTTTAAAATTTAAAGGATTTATAACTCTTTATGTAAAACTAGTATTCACTGTTTTGGAAATTCAAAGGAATTCACCAACATTAAATTCATTATAGTGCAGCGGCGTAGAGAATTTCTATGTAATATATAGTAAGAATGATTCTGACAAAGATTATTTTAATTCTCTCTCTCAAAAAGCTTCGTCAAGAAAAAATAAATATAAACGACAAGTAATCGTAGTTACGTTTTTGTAATATCCATTTCTAATTTTATTGATTTCTATAATCTAGAATATTTAATAAATTAAAAAAGGATTGCATGGTTTATTCTATAGCCATAGGCCAAATCACATTCATATACAGCCAATTCATATACAGCCAATTCATGTACAGTCAATTCATGTACAGTCAATTCATATACAGCCAATTCATATACAGCCAATTCATACACAGCCAATTATGTACAGCCAATCCATGCACAGCCAATTCATATACAGCCAATTCATATACAGCCAATTCATATACAGCCAATTATGTACAGCCAATGCATATACACCCAATTCATATACAGCCAATTCATGTACAGCCAATTCATATACAGCCAATTCATATACAGCCAATTCATGTACAGCCAATTCATATATAGCCATTCATAAAAAGCCTTATTCCTAGCATGAGCCCTGCGCNATTACATTGTGAATGTGAGAAAAAAAAGAACAACTGTTATAACTCACTTGTGAATAAACTGTTTTTGTTTTTTATTCCGCTTTAGTTGAAAAATTTTGATAATGAAAAAAAAATTAATTAAAATCCTCTGAACCGAAGTGAAATTTTATGAATAGTGCTGCTTTACTTAAAATATATATTTGACTTTAAGTTTAAAATTTAAAGGATTTATAACTCTTTATGTAAAACTAGTATTCACTGTTTTGGAAATTCAAAGGAATTCACCAACATTAAATTCATTATAGTGCAGCGGCGTAGAGAATTTCTATGTAATATATAGTAAGAATGATTCTGACAAAGATTATTTTAATTCTCTCTCTCAAAAAGCTTCGTCAAGAAAAAATAAATATAAACGACAAGTAATCGTAGTTACGTTTTTGTAATATCCATTTCTAATTTTATTGATTTCTATAATCTAGAATATTTAATAAATTAAAAAAGGATTGCATGGTTTATTCTATAGCCATAGGCCAAATCACATTCATATACAGCCAATTCATATACAGCCAATTCATATACAGCCAATTCATGTACAGCCAATTCATATATAGCCATTCATAAAAAGCCTTATTCCTAGCATGAGCCCTGCGCGAAGCGAATGATAAGTCTTGAGGAAAAGCCGAGTTGAGTTTCCATTAAACGGTTATAGGCAAGTTATCTATAGCCCGTCCTTTATTACCACTTAAATGGAGATTCTATAACTCAAAAAATACATTCACCTACACATAGTTTAACTCAGAGCGGTTACTTTTTAATCTATAATCGGAAATGATTCCGGACTGAGCAAACAATGAAACAGACACATGGACTATTTCAAAATACATTGAGTGTCAGGTTTCTAAAACCTATTGAGATATGGCTTAGAAACCTGTATCTTGAATCCGGTTCGAAATAGAATTCCTAGAATAGACATTGCATTTGAAACCTTGTATATTTAGAAAATCAAAATCACTAAGCTGTTCTATCAATCAAACTAATCGAGATTATAGATAAAAGGATATTATATTACTCAGCTATAACAAGTTATCAATGATAGTGTAATTCTATTAACCATATTTAATTATAGAAGGAATAAAAGTATTAGGACCTAGATTTACTAGTGTGTCAACGAAAATAATACTAAACCTATCAAGGTAAAAAAAATTTTGAGTTCGCTATATTTTTCTTGTGTGCGCGTCAAAACGATCTTTAATACTGGAAAGTTTCATGTTTTTAACTCTTTTGGTGCAAAAGTTATTTGAACCGTATAGAGTGACAGACAGACACAGGAACGAAACTATAAGGGTTTCTTTTTTTTTGGTTTTAAAAACGAAACCCTAAAAAAGAGTTAAGGCAAAGTCTTCACCTTTAATAAATAACTACCGAAGATTATAAATTCTTAATTAAATAATAATAATGATAGCAATAAATGTTAAATGTGTCATTCTTACAACATATGTTTAATTCCATATTGTATATTGTACTTAAACATATTAACGTTTATAAATGTACTAATAATACTTTCGAATTTGAGTTTTTAACGTGAAAAACTGAGTTGTCAGTTAAGATGATTAAAATTATCCTTAATTTTTAACAAATAAATAGTTATATCCCTTTAAAATTTACTCGGCTTTGTTATATTGATAAGGCAAAATTTAAAAAAAAATCGGGTACGGGGTACGTCGGAACGTTCCCTCACATCAGAGGCCACTAAAGTAGCATGGAAGCAGCATTGGACGTGGTTATTACATGGATGGGTGACCGTTCTGAACTAACTGATTTATCATTCTTAAAAAAAACCTTATTTTTGTCTTATATTACTTTGCCTTGTAAGTTTAATCGCACGTTTCCGTTACCCTGATTTTGGGCCACGTATTTCAATCTTCCCCAAAAATTTGCACAAGGAAAAAACTAAAGTAAACAATAAAGAAACCGAAAAAAAAGAAAAGAAAATGGCGTCATATTTTTTTTGCTTTTTAAGTTTCATCTAACGTTTCCATTACCTCGATTTTTAACCACTTCCTGTCTTTCAATCTTCCCCAAATTTTGCACATAGAAACAACACAGAAACAAAAAAAATATG
>KZ651777.1:292948-305115 GCA_001010745.2 Gerris buenoi
AATAACTTATCTAAATAAAACATATCTAAATAGTGACCGATAATTTTATCAAAACTAAAGTTCCAATTATTAACATTACATTTTTGATAGACTTCAAATAGATATAATAACTCATCTAAATAGTGACCGAGACTTTTATCAATACTAAACGTTATAATTATTAAGATAACATTTATGATTTACTACCGATAAAAGTAAAGGTTTGTTTGTTAATTTGTTAATCTTTATATGGATTTAATAACTTATCAAAATAGTTTTGATTTGTTGTATATTGGAAGCTGTCACTTTTTGATTAAGGCATGTAAACAAACAATGCGCTTTCTTTATTAATCGCCCGTGTTTTGTTTATTGTCTCGGGAATGACAGTTCCCCGTGTCATTCTTGAGCGGCATTTACTATGAGAACCTCCTCTTACTCCACCGGAGAACCTCCCACTTATCTCTATCGCACTCTTATGAAACAGTTATATATCACTCTATCTTTGAACTTGTTTGAAATTGTTTGTTTACAAAACTTTTTTAATAATATAGATAGATTATTTAAAGTTTGGCGGTATTTTGACAGATGTAAACAAACTTTGACGTCATCAAAGTTATCGCACTAATAAATAATTATATTCACTTATAACTTTTAAACTAATTGAAAGAATTTCATCGGGTTTTATTATATTTGTTCCTTTATTTTTTCCGGTTCTAACAATATGCTATAAGTCAAAAACCTGCAGGGACGATGACAAGCAACTTGTTATATTTATTTATTTATTTTTTATATATTTTAAGTCATCAAAGTCAATAAGATGACACACATTATAAAAATATAGTTAGTTGATTCTTAGCATTCAAACTCTTTTATTAAACTAAAAAAAGTAGTTAGTTAGCCGTAAACCTATATGTAATTTCAGTACTATTAACCGTCAAAGTTTAAAGATTCAAAAATTTATAACTTCAAAATGGCGGCCAATATCAAAATGAAATATGGTGGGCTTGTTTGTCATACAGAGAGGTACATTCGTGCCAAAGTTCAACTTGATCAGGACAATTTTCGATTTATTACGATTTTTTTTTAATTTTTGATGACTAAGCAAACTGGGTTCAAGATGGCGTAAAAAGTTGATTTTCCGGGCGGCACAACTACAGGTTAGGTCTGATTTTTCTGCCAAGTTTCAACTCTCTAGGTTAAATACCTTGGGCGCTACGATGATAACACACATACATACACACACACATACACACACACATACACACATACATACGTCATGCTAAAAACCACTCAGGAGGTCTTAAAAGCACCTAAAACGGATAATTCCGTTGAAATCTCGAAAAAAAAAAAATCTCGAAAAATTGTTGGTGAAAACAATACTTTTCCTACTATTAGTAGTGAGGAAAAGTAAAAAGTATACATACAAAAATATATTAAACGGCGAATTAATAAAGTTATAAAAATATAACTCATCCTTTTATGTTTTCCTTTTTTTTGCATTAAAAGTTATACGACATCCTTTTAAATTTACTTTCAAGTAAAACATTTTAGAAAGCTTTAAACTTCCCTTTTCACTTTTACGATTAAAAATTTATTTGAAACAAAAAGTTAAAATCAAAGATTCCCGCATTTAAATTTAAAAGATTCAAAACAGGAACTAGGAACTAACTAATAACCTCATTACAAAAGTTTCTAATCTAAATATACGTAAGGAAAAAACTAAAATAGCAAATTGCTTACCAAAGTAAAATAATTACAGTGATAAGTTCTTAAAAGTTCGTTTATTCAGCTTGTTTAGTTTAAGCATAATTACACCACTTGGGTTTTTTTTTTTGTCCCTTTTTTTCGTAAACATCTATTTAAACAACTTGTTAAAGATAGTTGTTTTAACTTAACTCAAAAGCATCTTTCTTCCTTTTTAGATAAACGAATACTATGATTGACCCCTTACTAATTTCTATTTTTATTTATTTTGCTTCCGAGCTTACCGAAGGTAACGGAAGCATTGTGTTCACTTTTGAGAACGAAAAACTTTTATGTCTCTGATTTTAAAAATTCCAAGACAGAAATCCGTTTCAGACACCAGGGAACATTTTTGGTCTCGTGTCTGTCTGTGTGTCTGTCGGTCTGTGTGTCCGCGAATATTGAAAAGTCCGACGATAACTTGAGTAATTCTAGACCGATTTTAATGAAATTTGGTATACATGTTCATTATACTAATGCTCAGGTCGAGATCGTTGGACAACGTTATCCGTCCAAGCGTTCACGCCTAACGCTCACGTAAACGTGAACTTCTAATTTAAAATNGGTCTTAAAAGCACCTAAAACGGATAATTCCGTTGAAATCTCGAAAAAAAAAAAATCTCGAAAAATTGTTGGTGAAAACAATACTTTTCCTACTATTAGTAGTGAGGAAAAGTAAAAAGTATACATACAAAAATATATTAAACGGCGAATTAATAAAGTTATAAAAATATAACTCATCCTTTTATGTTTTCCTTTTTTTTGCATTAAAAGTTATACGACATCCTTTTAAATTTACTTTCAAGTAAAACATTTTAGAAAGCTTTAAACTTCCCTTTTCACTTTTACGATTAAAAATTTATTTGAAACAAAAAGTTAAAATCAAAGATTCCCGCATTTAAATTTAAAAGATTCAAAACAGGAACTAGGAACTAACTAATAACCTCATTACAAAAGTTTCTAATCTAAATATACGTAAGGAAAAAACTAAAATAGAAAATTGCTTACCAAAGTAAAATAATTACAGTGATAAGTTCTTAAAAGTTCGTTTATTCAGCTTGTTTAGTTTAAGCATAATTACACCACTTGGGTTTTTTTTTGTCCCTTTTTTTCGTAAACATCTATTTAAACAACTTGTTGAAGATAGTTGTTTTAACTTAACTCAAAAGCATCTTTCTTCCTTTTTAGATAAACGAATACTATGATTGACCCCTTACTAATTTCTATTTTTATTTATTTTGCTTCCGAGCTTACCGAAGGTAACGGAAGCATTGTGTTCACTTTTGAGAACGAAAAACTTTTATGTCTCTGATTTTAAAAATTCCAAGACAGAAATCCGTTTCAGACACCAGGGAACATTTTTGGTCTCGTGTCTGTCTGTGTGTCTGTCGGTCTGTGTGTCCGCGAATATTGAAAAGTCCGACGATAACTTGAGTAATTCTAGACCGATTTTAATGAAATTTGGTATACATGTTCATTATACTAATGCTCAGGTCGAGATCGTTGGACAACGTTATCCGTCCAAGCGTTCACGCCTAACGCTCACGTAAACGTGAACTTCAAATATAAAATTGGAAATTTTGGCCGGGGAAAAATCAAACTTCATCTTTTGAACGAGACAAACATTTTTTTTTAAATACAATTTTTTAGTAATAACAACAGCGACACCGCTATAAAGAGTTAAAGATCGCTAAAACTATTAATAGTTTTTAGACAATTTCCAATATAACAATAGAAAAATATAATGTTAATGTTACTACAGCAATAAAGTACATAATTGGATGCGAGGAAGCTATGTGCCACACTAATTGGCAGTCTATTTTTATTGAAAATAAAAAGTATTAAAACTAGTTAGTTAGACTAGCTGCATGCCTTATACGTTAAGTGAGGGACTTTTCTTTAACCTTCTTAATAGATTTGTCAGCCAAATTTTTTCATTTAGCCTAATTTGTCTCCTTATCTTAATGTTCCATTGAATGTCTAATCTAATCACAGAATTCCAGCTTTTTTTTATCTCCTTTAAGCTTTGTTTACATCGGAACTAAATGATGCTCGTATTTTAATGCAACAAAGACGTGCAAAATTTAGCACCTTGGACATTTTAGTGAACTAATTTTTTTTTTTTTTTAAATGAGGTCGGTAACCATGACTCCTCTCCCGGTTGTATTACAACCAGGAGTGTCATCATCATGGTTTCCAGGCCGAAACCTGGTGAGCGCCACTCTTTTGAGGAGCCTCCCTTTTTTTAAACAATGCTGGGTTGACACTGAGCGGGGGGCCCGGTCCGGGAATCGAAGCGTTTACTCATCCATCTACTAACCCTGCTCGAGGCTGCTACTTGCGTTATCACACGGCCAGCGCGCCTCTGAGCCACACAGGCCCCCTTAAGCTTTGCCTTTAAATCACGTGCAACGCGCTCCGGGGGACACGTCGAGGCTCTGATTCATAGCAGCGGCGTTTTAACCTCGCAACAAAGACGCGCAAGATTGAGTCCGAGTGTGGACTAAGCTTAACTCTTAATAATAAAAGAGTTAATCACCGTTTCAAATCTGGCAGCACTAGATGCGCTTTGTTGTCTAACAAATAATATGAACGTTCATAGAAACGCTCTGGGTCCATAGACATTGCCAGCGATAGAGATGCTCTAACTCCGGTTTAATGTAACCGTTTACTTACTAATAACACTTCTGCAAAAAAAAAATACCTCAAAATGTAAATGTCCTTTTCTGAAGTATTTTGGTGTGCTGAGTCCGAATCTGAAGCCAAAATTTCTCCTATACGTACAGTTTTCCCGGAAAATGCGCCTAAAGTTCGAAAAAATGATATTTTGGTGGGTTTTTGGCTCAATTTTTCAACCAAAAAAATTTCGTAAAAAAAAATATATATTGGGCGTTTGAATATCTTTTAACCATCAAGAAAACGAACCAAAAGTAAAAAAAAAATCTGTTGACCTTACTTTTTTAAGAAAAATAAAAAATAAGAAATAAATAAATCGATTTTTTCTCATATTGATTCTTTGTATTTCTATTACTTTTTCAGTGGTATAACAAATGTTTTGAGAATTTTTTCCGACATTTGTCTAGAAAATTACAATATATGTGACCGGGGAAAAATCAAACTTCATCTTTTGAACGAGACAAACATTTTTTTTTAAATACAATTTTTTAGTAATAACAACAGCGACACCGCTATAAAGAGTTAAAGATCGCTAAAACTATTAATAGTTTTTAGACAATTTCCAATATAACAATAGAAAAATATAATGTTAATGTTACTACANTTATAGTGGTAACAAGAAAAGGGAACTACTTATTCAAAAAGCAGCTCCCCCCCACCACAAAAAAATGAACAACTAGTAAACAAATAAAATCTCCGCCTCCAATAACAACTGTGTTTGTAACGTATTCATTAGAACATATTATGCTGGTGCTTTCTGCAGTACAATATCTTACTGTATCATGGGCATCGTCTGCAGTTAAGTATTGTGGGAAATTTATGGCGGGGGACCGGGGGCCCACCGCCGGAAAATTTTTAAAATATTATTACCTCAAAACAACGTTTTTATGAGTTTTTGAGATGAAATTGAATGTGAGGCGATAGTAACAAATATGTATTAAACAAAAAAGTTTTTTTTTTTACTCTATTAGGTCTGGGTGGGGGTAGAGGGGAAGGGGGGGCACGTTCCCTCTGTGCCCCCTACTCCTGTATACGGAGGGGGGAGGGGCACAAAAAATTTTAAACACCTAAGTTCATTTTTTGACTTCTCTTGTTTATTTTTTTGTTTTTGTTTTTTTTTTTAATTCTATATTTTTCTAAGAGCGTTTTGGGGGCCGCATAAAAACCTTATGGGGGCCGCAGGTTCCCCACCTCTGCTCTAGACTAATGTCAGATAATAGACTCAAAACATTTGATATACCACCGAAAAAGTAATAGAAATACAAAGACTCAATATGAAGAAAAATCAATTTATTTTTTCTTATTTTTCATTTTTCTTAAAAAAAGTAAAGTCCACAGATTTTTTTTTTGACTTTTGATTCATTTTCTTGATGGTTTAAAGATATTTAAACGCCCATATTTACGAAATTTTTTTTGGGCGAAAAATTGGGTCAAAAAAAACTGTACGTATAGGATAAATTTTGACTTCAGATTCGGATTCAGCAACCTCGAAACATAAAGTTCAGATAACATTTTCTTAGAGGCAGGAAGTTCGTTAAATTTTGCATAACAGTGTAATCGTTACTTCTTGTTGAACTCTTCTTGTTTTCTTTACCTGTTTAGAGCCACCCTTGCACACTGAATAAGCTATTTAGTATGCAAGGTCGAATAATAATCTTTCCACATTAATAACCACTACTGTGATTTTTTTAATTTTAATTATTAAATTTAATAATCAAAATTATTTTAATTTAATTTCTATGAGACCTTTTCACTCAAATCTAATGTAAATGTAGTTAGAACCAATGGTTTCAGAATCTCTTTAAAAACATTAACACTTTTTGAGCTATTAAGCAGATAAGCTGGGAAAGAGTTAATGGTCTCCCTGAGTTAAGAAGTCCAGAGTTCAAAACTTCTTTTACTTATTGAAGCAAACAGTGCAACAAAATTATTTATTTTACTCCAAAAATATAATTTTAGACAAAAGGAATTTTCATCATGGAAGGGTAAAATCATTTTAATTCAGACCCAATTCTAATTTAATCTGAACAAAAAGCTTTCAATAAGTTTTCCAACTGGAAATAAAGGGTCAGTGGCAGCGAATTCACAATGCCAAAGGCTAAAAAGGCTTTGTATGCACAGGAGGGGTAGCGTCTCGGGGCGGTAAGAGCTCCAAAACATCCAATAAGCTTTTATTGAATATTTAATGTTTATATTTCGGCTTTTACTCGACCTCCCAATCTAACTGGCCTCCCCCAACCCTTGAAACATTTTTACCGCGTCTTTAATAATTTACTTAACTCTCATCTCATATAAAATTCTTGTCCATGGTTCTTTACACGGCCTTTACAACTGATGCATGTTAAAATCAATTCAGTATACTCTTATCAGACTTTGGTCAGATAGATTTAATAAAAGAGCGAAGACCAAATATTATATCTTGATGATAAAAACACCAGACATTTTAGAAAACCCGATTTGAAAGAAAATTTAAGTGGGAATAGGGATTTCCGGAAAAGCTCCTATCTCCAATCATGGTTAAACTACTTTTTCTCTTCTTAAGAGATATTAAGCTTCAATGTTTAACTAGATTTATTTATTTTATTTTTTTGTCTGGTGAAGATGAAATTTATTTACGCAGGTAGTCCTGGACTCTCAGCCCGATGGACCAAACTACCAACTAAAACACCCTCTGTCTCTTAGAACTCTAGATTGTAACTGTTTCCTATACATTACATCGATTGCTTTACACCACTACTGACTTTCTCTAAATATTTTAATTATTTTTAGTGAGATAGACAAGTCAGTCCAAATTGTCCGAGTGTGCCTTCTTCCTCTGCAGTATCTGATCTGTTCAGTATAACACGCAACATTTGTCCAGTTAGCTTACATTCTCAGCATTAGGCCTGTAATGATATTGGGGGTGAAGGACCTATCTCACATTCCAGTCTGTGTCACTCCTGGCTCCACCACTCGCAATGGAAGAACGAAGAGGACGGTAGAGGCAATCAGATGCTAAGTGGATATTCATTTTGTATTGCATGCCTGGAAAGAACCGTGACCTCTTAAAACTGGGTGAGGTTATAACCGATCTCCCCAGGCCTTGTGTCAACCCATGGCGCAAATTCTTAATTGTATACTGTCCATCGGCCTCTTTTCTCTCGCTCCATTATTCTGTTTTTTCCACTCTGAATGAAGCTTCACTTCCATCCTCGCCTTTTTCTAGCAATCATGATAGCAATAATAAATGATAATGCACATATAAATTTGGCAATAAGGATTAATTTCTAATAGCGAATCTTGATATTTCATAGGAATGTATTATGAAGAATGTTATCGTGAAATTAACTAATTTCATCATCTTTATAACTTAGAGGAGTCAAATTTAGAGTAAGAGAACTTTCTTCTTTAGAAAGTTTTAAAAACTCAACCCTAGAAAATTTTATTTAATAAGACTGTTTTCCTATATTAATTGTAATTATATAAGGTTAAAATATATAAACTACTTATTGCACTGCATTAAACACACTATATGCATTGTTCTATATCTCCTCCCTTAGTACATTTCTTTTAGCAGTGCTCCAATTGAATTTTGGGTTATGATAAAAGTTGCACCAAACTCGGACGTGGAAGTCGTCAGTTAAAATGGAAGCTTTTCTCTATTACACAAAACGTCTAAACTTTTATTAAAATTGGGACTAAGTTGGTTAGACATCAAACTTGATTCACTTTAAGACTTTAAGTAAGTATGACGTTAGATTTAAGTCTTATCAGTCATATTTGTTTTGTCTAGCCCGATATATTTAATCAAAAGAGACTTACTGATAAACTTTCCAAGTTTTACCCTACAGTATATGAGTCAAGTATTTGCCAGCAAGCTACTAGAAGAGTTTCATAATTCCTACAATATTTTTTTATTTAATAAAATATGTATAAAAAGTTGCACTTTGGAGGAGCAAGGTGTGCATTATTATCCATGCACTTATTTAGTTCTTATGGGGTAAAATTGCTGTTATTTTGGAAACGCGATAGATTTTTGTGATAAAAATGTCAATACCTTAAAATTATAATCCACTCAAAAATTACAAAAAAATAAAAATTTTGGGTCACTATAGTTACGGGGACCTAAAATTTTAATTTTTGTAACGAAGTTCCTTATGGTACGTTCGGAGCCTGGGAGTGAATCCGAAAAAAACGACCAAAATCACCGTCACAAAATAACCGTCATGAAATACCGTCACGCGAAATCCGTCACGAAATATCTACCGATGACGATAACTTGAGTAAAAGATCACCGAGTTAGTTGAAATTTGGTACACATGTNAGGATTAGGAGGATGTAAAACAAGGCTTAAGAAGTTGTACAGAATCATAGACGCATGCAGCCCATGTGTTCCTGCAGCAAAGGAAGGAACAACACCTTAAAGAAGATAAATTAATTATAAGAAATTAAAAATATAGCCTGTACCTCGTTCTATTGTATAAATACATACGAAATATTTCTAAAAAAGTTAATTTTACACATTCTAGATTTTTTAAAAATTTTATGATATTCGTTCATGGAATATTTTATGTTTAAATTAGAAGAATAGCATTCTCTTTATTTTCTAATTTTCCTCACACAATGCAGCCACAATATCACCTCCAATATAAACAACAATGTTATTCCATTCTTATATAAAATGAGTCCGTTGAAGCCACCTGTGGACTACCAGTATTTTGAAATCATTCTTCGCATTCAAGCCTTCCTTCGACTTCTGCCGCCTGATTACTTCGTTCCTACCGGGTGTCCCGCAACACCACACGTATTTTTTTAATTTTTTTTTTATTAATATTCGAAAATATCATTGGCCCACAGATATGTAAATTAATTTATTAAAGCTCAGGCTATGTTTGTTAGGGAAAAGTCATGCGTAAAAGTGTTGAGGTGAAACCCTTGCTCAGACTAGATTTTTCCAGGAATTATAGATACTCGACCTTTTGATAGCAACCAAGTAAACTACTGGACTGTAACACGAAAAATAAATTTGTTTTTAAGTTTTTGTTTTATTTTTCTTATAGAAAAAAATATATAACCTCTATGAACTAAGAAACTTGTATGAATAATGTATATTGAATCCACAGAAGACTAAGGGAAGGGAAGAGAGGGAGAGGTAAGCGTTGTGGTTACATTTGAAATATAAATCTGTCTAAACCCATTCTCTTTCCTAACTTGTCGTAAGTTTAGAAATATTTAAATTATTCTAAACATCCCAGGCGGTTTCAGAGCGCTTCTAAGTCACCAAACCATGAAAATAAGCAGTGCAACTCTTCAATTATTCAAGAAATAAAAAAGTAACAATCTCGAAAACCTTTCTCTGATCATTTATTTAAAGTTAAAACNATCCGTTTCAGACACCAGGGAACATTTTTGGTCTCGTGTCTGTCTGTGTGTCTGTCGGTCTGTGTGTCCGCGAATATTGAAAAGTCCGACGATAACTTGAGTAATTCTAGACCGATTTTAATGAAATTTGGTATACATGTTCATTATACTAATGCTCAGGTCGAGATCGTTGGACAACGTTATCCGTCCAAGCGTTCACGCCTAACGCTCACGTAAACGTGAACTTCAAATATAAAATTGGAAATTTTGGCCGGGGAAAAATCAAACTTCATCTTTTGAACGAGACAAACATTTTTTTTTAAATACAATTTTTTAGTAATAACAACAGCGACACCGCTATAAAGAGTTAAAGATCGCTAAAACTATTAATAGTTTTTAGACAATTTCCAATATAACAATAGAAAAATATAATGTTAATGTTACTACAGCAATAAAGTACATAATTGGATGCGAGGAAGCTATGTGCCACACTAATTGGCAGTCTATTTTTATTGAAAATAAAAAGTATTAAAACTAGTTAGTTAGACTAGCTGCATGCCTTATACGTTAAGTGAGGGACTTTTCTTTAACCTTCTTAATAGATTTGTCAGCCAAATTTTTTCATTTAGCCTAATTTGTCTCCTTATCTTAATGTTCCATTGAATGTCTAATCTAATCACAGAATTCCAGCTTTTTTTTATCTCCTTTAAGCTTTGTCCACATCGGAACTAAATGATGCTCGTATTTTAATGCAACCAAGACGTGCAAAATTTAGCACTTTGGACATTTTAGTGGACTAATTTTTTTTTTTTTTTTTTACATGAGGTCGGTAACCATGACTCCTCTCCCGGTTGTATTACAACTAAGAGTGTCATCATCATGGTTTCCAGGCCGAAACCTGGTGAGCGCCACTCTTTTGAGGAGCCTCCCTTTTTTTAAACAATGCTGGGTTGACACTGAGCGGGGGGCCCGGTCCGGGAATCGAAGCGTTTACTCATCCATCTACTAACCCTGCTCGAGGCTGCTACTTGCGTTATCACACGGCCAGCGCGCCTCTGAGCCACACAGGCCCCCTTAAGCTTTGCCTTTAAATCACGTGCAACGCGCTCCGGGGGACACGTCGAGGCTCTGATTCATAGCAGCGGCGTTTTAACCTCGCAACAAAGACGCGCAAGATTGAGTCCGAGTGTGGACTAAGCTTAACTCTTAATAATAAAAGAGTTAATCACCGTTTCAAATCTGGCAGCACTAGATGCGCTTTGTTGTCTAACAAATAATATGAACGTTCATAGAAACGCTCTGGGTCCATAGACATTGCCAGCGATAGAGATGCTCTAACTCCGGTTTAATGTAACCGTTTACTTACTAATAACACTTCTGCAAAAAAAAAATACCTCAAAATGTAAATGTCCTTTTCTGAAGTATTTTGGTGTGCTGAGTCCGAATCTGAAGCCAAAATTTCTCCTATACGTACAGTTTTCCCGGAAAATGCGCCTAAAGTTCGAAAAAATGATATTTTGGTGGGTTTTTGGCTCAATTTTTCAACCAAAAAAATTTCGTAAAAAAAAATATATATTGGGCGTTTGAATATCTTTTAACCATCAAGAAAACGAACCAAAAGTAAAAAAAAAATCTGTTGACCTTACTTTTTTAAGAAAAATAAAAAATAAGAAATAAATAAATCGATTTTTTCTCATATTGATTCTTTGTATTTCTATTACTTTTTCAGTGGTATAACAAATGTTTTGAGAATTTTTTCCGACATTTGTCTAGAAAATTACAATATATGTGACCGGGGAAAAATCAAACTTCATCTTTTGAACGAGACAAACATTTTTTTTTAAATACAATTTTTTAGTAATAACAACAGCGACACCGCTATAAAGAGTTAAAGATCGCTAAAACTATTAATAGTTTTTAGACAATTTCCAATATAACAATAGAAAAATATAATGTTAATGTTACTACAGCAATAAAGTACATAATTGGATGCGAGGAAGCTATGTGCCACACTAATTGGCAGTCTATTTTTATTGAAAATAAAAAGTATTAAAACTAGTTAGTTAGACTAGCTGCATGCCTTATACGTTAAGTGTGGGACTTTTCTTTAACCTTCTTAATAGATTTGTCAGCCAAATTTTTTCATTTAGCCTAATTTGTCTCCTTATCTTTATGTTCCATTGAATGTCTAATCTAATCACAGAATTCCAGCTTTTTTTTATCTCCTTTAAGCTTTGTTTACATCGGAACTAAATGATGCTCGTATTTTAATGCAACCAAGACGTGCAAAATTTAGCACTTTGGACATTTTAGTGGACTAATTTTTTTTTTTTTTTTTTTACATGTATGTATAAAAATATCAATTTTGCAAAATGTAAAGAGCATAGACTGTTCAAATTAATCTGGGGCTATCTGCGGGCTAATTTCGA
>KZ651778.1:40661-54673 GCA_001010745.2 Gerris buenoi
AAAAAAAAAAAAAAAAAAAAAAAAAAAAAAAAAAAAAAAAAAAAAAAAATGGAGTTCCATATAATTTAATAAGTAATAAGGCTTAGTACATTCTAATTTATTGTAATTAACAAAATATGAGCACATATGCAACTTCATATTATAAATAACATTATTATTTAATAAAATAAAATTTTGAGAATAATTATTTTGTAAGTCTGAATTTTCATAAGTCAAGATTTGTCTGTATATGTCCTAGAAAACTTGAGTGGAAATGCTAATATGTGGTAATGGTAATTGCTACATCAAATTATCTGTCGTTTGAAGTGTAGATATAAAATAAATAAAGAGGGTTTTGTTCAAATGATGATGTAACAAAAAAAATAACTGACAAGATTTGAGTAATGTGTTTAAGTTAAGAATAGATGTATTACGAGTCACTGAATTGTCCTGATCAAAAAAAGAACAGCAGATAAAACCATTGAACTTAGTCAATAAGGAAGAATAGCTGTATTTGGAATTGCTGAACAATTTCAGTAAGAAAGAACAAAACTTAGCAATTAGAAACTAATATTGAACTTTGCTGAAAAGAATAATACTGTTACAATAAACCTTGGAACTATTTTACTAAGAAAAAAAAAGTGGAAACCACTGAACTTTAATTATAAGATGAAAAGCTGAGAGTCAAACTTAGTGTAGTATGTAAGAGCAGTAGATGATAAAAAACCCACTGAACTTTACTGATATGTAATAACATGAACTATTTAATATGTATTTATAACATTAGATAGATCTCTGTAAAAGTCATCATATATATACATTTTTTTTTTAAATGTTGATTGAATTGCACTAGTAAGCACATTAAAAAAAAAACGGGTTTTACTTTATTAGAGATATGTTATTTATTTATTGAAATATCGTTAATTAGTTATTTTTTGTATTGTATTAAAATATTTTACGTAAAAATTGTTTTTTTTTTATTTTCAATATTTTTTCATTTTGTATGTTTATAAAGAATAAGGGAGAAAATAAGTAAATGTTTTATTTTTGTTCTTATTTCTTTAAGAAGAACTTAATCTGATACATTTTATGCAAATGTGGAAGTGTTTCAATATGTATCACTTTTATTACTTTGTGTACAGAGTGGCCCATAAGTTTAATTTAAAGTTGGTCCCCCCCCCCCAAAAAAAATATAAATTTAGGTTTAAGAAGCTAATCTATAATTTATGTAGTTTTGTTATTCGATAAAGAAAAAACAAATTTTTCTTTACAAAAACATTTTTCTATTCAATCGTTGCAGTGTTTAGGCCAAGGAAAAAAATAGTAACAGTCTTCAGGCTTAAATGAAATAAAGAATATTTTAAAAATTTTAATAGTTTCTTAAAAAGAAGGCACAATTATAGGCAAAACGAACTGAAATTTGTAAAAGTATTGAAGGCTAGAAAGAACACATAATCGAAAGAATCTTAATAAGAATGAAAAAAAAGTATATATATATTTTTGAAAGGCTCAAAATATCATTTAAAAAAATAAAAATTTTAAAAAAAGTTTAAAAGAACACTTAATTAAAACCTCTCTTAAACTTAAAANTCTTTACCTCTAGGGTTCAAATATGATTATGTATACATATATGAATGAACAAAAATAAAAAAATCAATGGACCCAAAACCTAAAATATTAATAAATTTACGTAAATTATATATTTAAAAATAATAATAATGATTTAAATTTAAGTAATTTGTCTTTTTTCCGGTTCCAATTTTAAAATGGCTTTAGGGGGGCTTCCTCTACCTTGAAGACTTACTCCCCAACACAATTCAAGGGAAAGAGGGTATTGTTTCTGCGATCCTAATTGCCAAGAAAGAGAATATTTCAGTAATCTCCAATCTTTCATCAATTCATGCGATATTGATTTTTGGTTAGTGTTCAAGATAAGTCAGCCCCGTTTACACATCAATGTGTATCAAAATTACTGAGACAAATCTTGTTGTGTTCCAAAGTGTAATTTGAAACTTCTGTTCAAACTATTTTGTTAAAGAAATATTTAAACTTTGGTGTAACTCAGGGTTAAGCCTCTAAGCCCAGGGTCAAACTATTTTTCTAATGGGTGCTTTAGACAGAACACCCATAGAAAATATTTGGTTGCGGCAGCAGTCACGTCAAGTGATAGGAATGAGGGACTTCAACCCCTCTCCCTCTTAAAAATTTGTCATGCATTGCCACTAAATAAACAATAATTTATTTTGTATATTATTAATAATTATTCAAGATCTAAAGTTGATCCATAAAAAAAAAGATTACTTTCATTCCCTATTAAGGTGTAAATCAAAAACTATATATTTTTTAACTTTATTCATACTTTAATAATACCTTTTATCCTACCAGCAGTTAGGTAATTTACCTATTATCACAGAAAAAAACTAAAACAAAAAAAAACAAGATAAAAAAAAAATAAGGACCACTCTGCTTAATGATATTATTGTTCTTTTATTTCAGACTTCTCCAAAAGGAAATTTGATTAAATTTTATTAATTAAAATTACTGAGACAATATTGTTTTTTCTTTTTAATTAAAAATATACATATTTTAGATAAAAACCAAACACTTATATACATTGATTGACCAAGAAAAAAATTGCAGAATAAATTGACAACCATCGAATGCCGAATATAAATAATCAATGTAAGCGGAAAATTATTTCAGTATTTAAATTATTCCTAAAAAAAAAAAAAAATAATAATAATAATAAAACACTTATTTTTTTATGGTGTAAAAGATCCAAACTAACACCCTGATGTATCAGATTTACAAACGCTTATGGGCGTATTTACTTCAATTTACGTGATTCTTCCACCGAAGGAGTATTATAAAAAGAACAAAAAATCAGATAACAAGTTCATCTATATTTTAATGAATTAGTTAATTTCTTAGGCTGAAATTATTTCAAAACTTAGGCATTATTAACATTTTAGGCTAGAAAAAAACATATAGCTAAAAGCATCTTCAAACCTCAAAAGAACTCAAATTAGTATTTTTTTTTTTTTTTANACACTAACAGCTCCCCATTTGGACGGAATTAAAATTAATTATTTATTTTTGTATACAAGCCCTCTTTATTAACTGGCAACAAATTGGAACCGAAACAGGCCGGTTATAACAAATTTTTGAATGTATTAAACAGAAAAAAAATTAAAAAAAAAAAAAATTATTCCTTTTAATATTTTTGAAATATCTCATTTTAGAGGTTTGTAAACTAGCTGGGTGAATCACAATAACTAAAACCACCTTCTTCAATAATAATAATCCTAAGATATGGTGGGCTCAGATCTGCCAAAGGGATTGTGCAACTATACATGAAACAGATAACATGGGTTTGCGTATCGCTACATCAGCTGCATCAACCTTATAATTGGCATTCACTTAAGTCTAAGTAATCTTAAGTAAGTGTGGCTTCACACTAGATATGCACACACTGTGTCTCATGATCAAGAATAATGAAGAAGAAAAGAGTGCATTTTAGGAGTTTTTGATGAGAAACATTTTATCTGTATAATCATCTATGTTATATATAACAGGAAACCAAATTTGGCATTTTTTTCTTCTTGTCTGCATGTCTATCACCACCGGTCCAACTTTATAGGCGCAAAACTGGCTGAAAAAAAAATCAGTGGTGTGCGCCGACATGTTGAGTTGCTATAAAAAAACACGCTTTAGATTTATAAAATCCATATATACCTATAATAGATCTGTTTAAAAAATGTAGGTCTATTTATACATGTTTTTTATTAACTTGCAATGCCACCAAAAATATATATAATCTGTGAAAGTTACAGCATTTTAAGAAGTTGGAAAGATTAAAAATTAATTGCAAAATGTTTACCCTTTTGTAACATTCATTTCTGAAATTCTTAACATTTTTTAATAATATTTGCAGTTTATATTAAATAATATTAGAGTCGTCTTTATTTTCTAATACATTTGATATTATTATATAAGCTAACACAATGCAGTAGTTTAAACTAAATTTTAAAGTTTATGCATGAAAGTTTCTAGAGTTAATGAGCTAAAGGAAAGAATTTCACAGGCCATTGTTGATATTCCTACCTTCAGTACATTCTATTATATGCTCATGGAATTAATTTGTCTTAAAAACCCCACAAATAAAACTATTTACTCTTCAGTACTCTATCATGGGAACTGTATAATTAATCGAGACACAAGATGCAGAGAATGATTTTCAGGCATCAATGAACAAAAGTCTGGGCAATAAATAGAAAAAAACCTAGACTGTTACAAACCAATAAAACCCCAATTTCGGAAAACCCAACTACCTCAATTATTTCATTAATTATCTAAATAAATAATAATTCCATACTTTAATTTCTCCTACAATTTCCTGTTTGTAAAACTAATCCTTGCTAAATCATTAGGTATAAATACACCGCAAAAAATATAGCAGTAAATAAACAATATAAAGATTTTATTTCAATCTAAATAATCTTCAATGCTAAAATAATTAAAACTAGTAAAATTAATTTTTATTAGTTTAGTATGCTAGATATATATTCATACTTTTTATTATATTAATTTATTTTCTGAGATTAAAAATGATTAAATGCGCACAGGCATTACACAAAAATATTGGCACATCAAATATTACAGATTAAGGAATTTTTCAGATTAGGGATAATTAATTATTAATAGCTATTATTATTTAATAATTTTTACTTATTATTTAATTATATTTACACACCTACGTTCTATTGCCAGATAGATGATACTATAACAAACAAATGATCAACCCCATACTAAAACCTGGATTTCATAATGTGTTTAACTAATGTAATACATGGACAACAGTCTGATTAGCTGTTAAACACATTTATATTAGCAAACAAGTAAACCATCTCATTTTCTATGCTAATTAAATCCCAGTTATTGGTTGATGGAATCATTGGTTCGTTGACTGAAAAATATTGATTTATGGCAAATGGATAATATGAATTATATATATAAATCANCTCTTTCTCTTTCACACTTCTATCTCTTTTTGAGTGTTCAACACTAACTCTTTTCCTTTCATACTTCTTTCTCTTCTTTAGCCTTCAACACTCTTACTCTTTCCCTTTCACACTTCTTTCTCTTCTTTAGCCTTCAACACTAACTCTTTTTCCTTCACACTTATTTCTCTTTTTGAGTCTTCTACACTCTTCTCATTGGCACTTCTTTCTCTTTTTGTGTCTTCAACACTAACTCATTTCCTTTCACATTTCTCTCTCTTCTTTAGCCTTCAACACTACCTCTTTCCCTTTCAAACTTCTCTTTCTTAGTAAGTTTGATTTTAAACTTCAATAATAATTCTGTTTCACACTTCTTTCTCTTCTTGAGTCATATTTAAACCTCTGTCTTAACTCCTACAATAATTATTCTTCTTACAAATAGTAGAAAGTCAGTTTGTACAATAAAATTACTTCTAGAGGCGATATGTCTTTCTTTATTTCTACACAAATATTTATTAATGATAACGCGTAATTTAGTGTAAGATTTTTTATTTATAATTTATGTTTAAATTTTATAAAACATAAAAAAATTGTCAATATTATTATGAATACTTTTTTATTCCTAATTTAATACACTGCTTAATAACTTTTAAAAAAATACATATTTTGTTCCGTTTCATATTATTATTTTTTTAAAAAAAGTAATCATAAAAAAAGAACAATAATTAAAAAAAAAAATACTAATCAATAATTAATAATATACTTATACATATATAAAAACTAATTTACATCTCGATGTACTTCAATAGGTTAAAAGTANGAATGAAAAATAGTATCATTAAAAAAAAAAAAAACAACTACTAAAATCAGAGGATAAAAAAAAGTTGAGGGTCAATACAACAGATTTACCCAGTATTGTAATGTAGGATAATGGAAGCTAGTCAAAAATTTTTATTAAATTCTATTATTATTATTAAAAATATTGGTTTAGTTTATTTAATTAAACATTTTTTAACGTTTATTTATTTATACTTCATCGTGAACTTTTTAAAAAATTATTTTGGTTTTTTTTTTTTCAACAAATTGGTAAAATGGTGGTTATAGTTTTCAATTCTTGAATAGTTGTCAATTAACGAATTAAAAGCCTGGTTTTTGCCATAATTCAACCCATTCTTAAGTAGTGATAATGAAAATGTAATTAAAAATTAAATCTTAATATTTAAATAAATATGATTTGAGCTTAAAAGTGATCCAAGAAAAGGTCGAAATATTGCAAAATTAAAGTATTTTAAATCCTTAATACAATTAACAACTAAAGAATTTTCTTTTAACTTAAAAACACTTTTTATGAATGTAATATATACATATACATATATAATACTTGTTCAATAATTTTATTCTTATTTTTTTAATTGAGAAATTTTAAAAACGCATTTATAATAATAAAATTAAAATAAATTTTAAAGGAGATAATAATCCCAAAGGAAAATATAAATAAAACAGTCTACCTGCGAAAACCTAAACTGTAGAATGATTAATAATTTTTTTAAATAAATTATTTTTAACATTTCTTTTTTTTTAATTATTTTATATTACTATGTACTTTTAATTTGTCAAATCCAATATGTACATTTCATATTATTTTTGTCCTCTGTATTTTTTTTTAGAGATAGATGTATATATAGATGTAATTTATATAGTTAACTAATACTTTGTTGAAAATAATAAAAAAAAAACCTTAATCATATGTTGATACACAAACTCTTAAAGAATTTGTAAAAATGAAAATAGCTCATAACGTGTAAGACTGTGTCATATATGTAATGCAGAAATAAAATATTGATAAATTTAATTAATAATAGTTGAAATAATTTTTATATAAAAAAAATGTATACAGTGTGCCCCGGGCAACAGTATTGAAGACAAAAACATAATTCATTTGTGGGTTTTTGAGGTTTTCTCAAAACTTACAACTTTTTTCCTCTTCAACACTCTAACGTGGGACAAACAGTTACATATTATATATATTTTACAAACATTAAAAAGAAATTGATATTAATATAATAGTAAAAAATTATAGGTCATGTTATTTTGGTCTCCGGAGATATGTAAAGATATTATTTTCCTTTGCTCAAAAAAATTAATTTAAAAAAAAAAAAAATGTATAAAATTTAATAATTAAACATATCTCTGATGAGTGATGAGCCTAATATCAAAGATGGACTGGGCATATATAATCTTATTTCCATTTTTAGTTAGCCATAGTTTTTAATGGATGTTTAGGTGCTGTATCAATTCTGGTATCATAAAAGGCAATTTCATATAGCAATTTTAAGTGTAGTTTTGTTGCAAATATAGACAACTTCAACAAGGGTTTTACTTCAAAAGTGGAATTAAACTACAAAAGCCAATCAGGAGGCTGCATTCAACTGAGTTATTGAGTGCTATTTGGCAAAAGCAACTTCAAGATGGCGTCGTTTTGGTTAAAAAACAAAAAAAAAAATGACTTTTTAACTCAATTTATTATTATTCTCATTCGCACTTCTTTCTCTTTTTGTGTCTTCAACACTAACTCATTTCCTTTCACATTTCTCTCTCTTCTTTAGCCTTCAACACTACCTCTTTCCCTTTCAAACTTCTCTTTCTTAGTAAGTTTGATTTTAAACTTCAATAATAATTCTGTTTCACACTTCTTTCTCTTCTTGAGTCATATTTAAACCTCTGTCTTAACTCCTACAATAATTATTCTTCTTACAAATAGTAGAAAGTCAGTTTGTACAATAAAATTACTTCTAGAGGCGATATGTCTTTCTTTATTTCTACACAAATNTGATGAGTCGGTAGCGACGAAACGATGCAGGACATGGCGTTTTGCCGAGCCAACATCTTTGTGACGTTTGTCTGGTGTTGGAACAGTTCCTATGTGTCACGCTTGCGTGGCACATCCCTTGGTGTCTCTCACATATGGTTAAGCCTATTGCAGTGTGCAAACACGGTATTACATTGCTAACCATTTTTAAGTTTCAACAAAGCTACACAAACAAATTTAGTATACATTTAAGAATAAACTAGGGCATCAAAATAAACGATGCAAATTTATACTATGGTTTATAAGCATGTGCCATAGTTGAAGAATATAAGATAAGTATGAAATACATAGAAGGAGAGGAAAGGTAAATTAGTTAAGTGGTGGCACCAAATAAACCACCCTACAATAGGGTTGGTCCTCCTTATATAGCACAAACTAATTCTTTTGCACTTGTTGAACAAAGGCTTCTGACAAAATTTGAACCTCATATACCAATTATAAGTTGGTGCTCAAAGACTTACAATTTTTTTTTCTCTTGTTGATCCCTTACGTTTTGTTGAACTCTTTTTCTTTTAGTCGGTCTTTAGGAATAAAAATTTTATTTATTTATATTTTTTTTTTCTGGGGTACATAACATAACAGGATGGGTTTACTCAGTCAACTACTTCACCCATCCCAAAGCACCTTTTCAACTATTATAAAATGTACCACTTCACAACATTAAAACTTCTACTTCTATGAAATTGAATTGCCTGTTTCAAAATATTCAAATTTAAATTAAATCAGTCAACTTGTACTTTTCAATAAAAAAAACAAAATCTTTTAACTGACCCTTCTCAAGAAAAAAAAATTATTCAAGGGCCCCATACTTGATCAAGAAAGTTTGACACTAGAAGTTGACCACTCACATTCAATTAAAAGTGACAAATCAATTCAATCTCCTGTTATCTCTCATGAGAGGATAAATGATAATTTTGTGTGAATTTATTATTAGTGTGATCTCAATATGAATCTGAAGCAGTTCTGGTCATTGTATTGATTGTTATTAAAAGTGTAGAATCAAGAAAACAGAAAGCAAAGAAAAAATACAAATGATGCAAATTGTGGCTGCTGAAAAGAATGTAGTATATCCACATTGACTTACTGAACAAAAGAATGCAGGTGTGCCTTAAGATTGGCATAGTTGTTAGAGAATGGACAATCTATTGATGCTTCAAATGTCTCACAAAGAATAAAAATATAAGACACTATCAAGACAAGTGGCATATCTCCACATGAAGACATATCTCGATATGCAATGCATATTCCTTATTTCTTTTTTGGACAGTTTGTTTTAAGGTTTTGATGAGTCCATACACTATTTCAAATTTACTTGGAAATCATCAGTCTTCAAACAGCAAATTGAAATTTTAAAGACTGTCTATTAATTTATTATTATATGACGATAAATTTATTAAAGGGAATTATCACAAGTATTAGAACTTCAGTTACATTTCAATTGTTTTGACAGTCTTAAACTCACAGAATTCACTTTCGTTTTGTATATTGTTTCCGAATGAGTATAAGGGAATCTACCACCTTCATAACAGCTTCCATAATTTAAGGCCAGAAGAAGCCCTAGAAATTCAAAATGTGTTCCACACATCGATGGTGTTGTGCCAGCACATCGATGGTGTTGTGCAGATTGGCCAANGTGAAACTTATGAGGCACCAACAATGGGCTAATTATGACCTACCATCTAAATTTCAAAAAAATCTATATAGTAAGTATATAGTATAGGTACTACCCCACTTTTCCACTCTCGCCTAGCTCTTTCTGTTCTTTAATTATTGATACCAATATATACCTCACAGCCACCTCTCTGAGCCACACAATTAGTCGCACGCCATGAACGTGATAAGTTACCATGACACATGTGAGCATTACTGAAGTACAAACAGATTCGGTGCATACTTTGTTAAAAATAAACAGCTTGCTCTGATCAAGTCAATTAATTTCAAGACAAAATTACAATAAATAAATAACTTACGGGAAGAACTTGAATCCTTTGACTGTGAAGGCTGCTTTGGTAAACGCCTGTGTTAAATCTTCTTCATTGACAGTTGGCCTGAAATATAATATTATATTATAAGTACAGTATGTAGAAAAAAAAAGCAGAAGAGAGCTAAAGAGAACCGCCATTGTCTAGCTAGCAGTACTATAGATTATTTGTGATTACTGATTACTCTTTGAACTCCTTCAAGAAATGGCATTATGCCAAACCAACATTTCACTGCAATGCAAATAAATCTAACTCCAAGTTATTAAGGTTTAATATTTGATATAAAAAATCGGTTAACATGAACTAAAATAGTAGGCATTTTAATTTCTTTTTTCTTTTAACATGAAACAAAAGGACTTCACTTCTCAGAATGGTCTATAATAAAAAGGAGACACCAAGAGAAGTAAAAAATACCAACAACGGTAAGGAGACAATAATGTTTATCAAAACGACCACCTCTTGTGACACCGGTTTCAGTTTAACTCTATGAATTACACCTATCTCCTAGAAACCAACTTATTTTTTAAATTAAAATTATCAAGTTTTTTGAATGCCTCGTTTAACGCAAAATTCTTTTAGCATGAAAAAATATTTCGTTCCCTCAGCTTCATGTTAAACGGATGTCACTGCAATTCAAAAAATAACAATTGGCGTTCCCCTCACACATTATTTCATTGCCCTTGAGTTTATTTATTGTTTATAGAGCAAACATTTTTCTAAATATCAGATGTTTCTCTAATACGGACATTATTTCACTCCTGATCAGTTTATGTACTGTTTATATAATTTACAGTTTATGTTGACAACTTTTAACAAGAATTATTTTCATTTATAAGAAAAAAAAAATTAATTAGAATGATTTTGTCTTAAAAATATGTTTGTCATTAGGAACTAAAAATGATATAAATTATGGATTCCCTTACGGTATATTTGACAAATGAAGAGTAGCTGAAGGTGGGTAGATATTCTGATAATTTTTGGATCCAGGTTTCTTAAAGCGGTGCAAGTTAGAAGATGTGTAGTCTTTTGTTAAACCCGCATCTGGCTGTCCTTCTTTTGGCATTTGCACTGTCTGATGCTTGCTTGGCATTACTCTCATTTGCTTTCCATATAGTTTCAATTTGTCCAAATGCAGAATAGCTGTAACAATAAAAATGCAAAAATTAGATATACAGTAGAATCCTGGTATTTCATATCCCGTTATATCATATATCCTGATAAATCATATATTATTGTCAGTCCCTTGAAAAAATCTCTATAATTGGTATAAAACCAATGCATTTCGGTCCCCTCAGTATAACGTAATTGTTTCCCTTTTGAGGTGAACAAAATCGTCTTATAAATAATATAATTCTGGAATAATCCCGATAAAACACATGAATGGAGGGGGGCCATTTCCAAGATTTTGCTTTTTCACTACTTACGAGTATATCTGATGTTTTACTCTACTCGAAAAAAATATTAACAACAGTTCAGACTTCACAACAATTAGAGGAAGCGTTAATTAAATGGTTTTCATTAATTCCGAATTGCAAAGGAACCTATTGGAGGGAACATTCTTTGGGGAAAAAATTAGAACTCTCATCTGACGTTGGAGAGTTTGTTTGATTGTGTTCAAATGTAATTCCTGGAGAGCTTAGATGAAGGAATACCTCGTATAATTCTGAGAATAATCCCGGTTAAACGTATATGAATATTGGACCCTTTTCCAAGATTTAATTGTTTACCTCCTTCTGTTCCACTCGGATAAAATGCTATAGATAACACCCGAACTGGTTTTATTAAAAATGTAATTATTTTAAACCAATAATTTAATTTTTTTATGATCATACACAGTTTATTTTTATGTGTAAAGTAAATACAAGTCTTAATTATTACGTGTATTTTTCTTTTTTTACCATCAATATTTCAAAATCCCGATTCAGTGAACTTCTCGTTGCATCCTCTCGAACCATTGATACGATTTATTGGGATTCTACTGTATAATAAAAATACATGCTTGATGATGATGAAAATATGAGCTTTTGATGATATAGGTGTAAATAAATGTATGTTTGTGCGCATGTGAAACTTATGAGGCACCAACAATGGGCTAATTATGACCTACCATCTAAATTTCAAAAAAATCTATATAGTAAGTATATAGTATAGATAAGTAGTTTTCAAGATGTTTTGGTTCGCAAAAATTGATTGACAGACAGACGCAGAACCAAAATTGTTCCCTGATGTCTGAAACGGATTTCTGTCTTGGAATTTTGGAAATTGGAGACCTTAAAAATGTTTGTTCTTTGACGATCACATAGTAAGCTCGGAAGGAAAAAGTAGGAATAGGAAGTAAAGCGGTTGAATGCTTCTTAAAATAGCAATAGATAGAAAACAATTACAAATAGGCAATATATAAAAAATCCTGGAGGCTTCCTCCTTGAGGATTTCCTCCTTGTGCATGGTCTTTATTTCACGTGAAATAAAGGCTAGTTTAGAGTTCTCAAGTACCTGATTATAATATAAGACACTAATTAATATTTTCTCATACTAACCCAAATTAGCCTGATGAGGCTCTGCCATCTGAATAAGAGCACTGTCCTTCTTATTATAAAGAATTTTTACACGTTGCACATCTCCGTAAACACCTAAAAAATTAATCAAATAATTATAATTATTTTTTAAGTGATTATTTTAACTATATTATACTTATATATTTTTTTCAATCAAAATAGGGCTGCTAAAATTTTCTCAACAAAACTTTCTCATAAGCCTAGTTTGCACGGTTTGAGTATTTAAGTAGAGTAGCCATGGTCGAGTAATTTAGTCAGTGTCGAGTAATATAAATTTAGTAAAAAACCAAGTGTCCAAACGAGTCGAGTACTAAATTACTAAAAAAAAACTCCACTAAAATACTCGACTCGTGCAAACTAGGCTATTTACATAGTGAAACTACATTAAAATTCTATAATATTTTATTTTATTTATTTACTGTAGAAAATATTTAAAAAGCGTTCAGTAGGGGTTTGGTTACATTTTGTGGTCAAATAAGACAGATTTATTTTTATCAATATCTCAGAAAGAAGAGTTTTCAAGAAAAACTACTTATATGGTTAAATTCACATTTAAATGGACTCCAATTGAAAATTTTTTACTTGACTTTTTAAGGTTTTATTTTAGAAATTCAATTTTTATAAGTTTTTGGTAGTATTCATACTACGGAACGTTTAAATTGAAATTAAATTATAATTACTATTTACAAAGAGAGACAGACAGGGGTGGGAGAGGTTATTTTATGTGGCAGCGCCCCCTAATTATTTTGAGCTAAAATGCATTGCTCGATTTTGCCACAAGCTATAATTTTCTGTATATGAGAGTAATATTTAATTACACTAAGTAGTTTATGCTTCAGACATCTGCAAAGACGGCAGACATCCTAAAAAACATTATTATTTGGGCTCAAGGGACTAAAAAGCTTATAAAATCATTATAATCTTAAATTATATTTAAATTTTTAGATTAATCACAATACTTTTTCTATATATCAGTCCTTCAGTGAAACAACATCAGAATGAACGTTCGTTTTTATTTTTACCCACATAAAAACGAAGATTAAAAGAAGGGAGAAACCTATCTACTATATCAGAAATGTACCTATATTAATTCTGATTATTTATTGTAGGTTTTAGGTCTTTCCTGTATAATTTACTATATGCAATTAAGATTTAATGCAACCGCAGGAGTGACATAACATACAACACATATGAGAAAGTTAAGATTTGAAAATTTAAGGCGAAAAAACCCTGCAATTCTTCCAAATTTGATTGTTTACATGTGTATCAACAAATTAAAAAAAATTACAATTTTTTCCCTCTCAAAAAAATACCAATACTAAAATACAGATAAAAATAGAAAGGGAGAAAATATTAATGACACTAAAACATTTTTTTTTTTTTTCTTAAATAATAAATAATAACCAAAATTTAATTTAAAATGAAGAAAAACAATTAAAATAATATGTATATTATTTTATAAAAAATACTGAAACATTAATTAATTTAATGAAAGGAAATTAATAATTAAATTAAAAGTGAGTAAAGAAATTAAAAAATTTAATTAAAAAATTTAATTAATTAAAAATTTAAAAAATTAAAAGTGAGTAAAGAATGATAGATAGAAAATAATAAATATAAATTATTT
>KZ651778.1:59601-75340 GCA_001010745.2 Gerris buenoi
TTTTTTTTTTTTTTTTTTTTTTTTTTTTTTTTTTTTTTTTTTTTTTTTTTTTCAAAAGTAGGGTAGAACATGTAGGCACAGAAGAGAGATGAAACCAAAACAAAAAAGAAAAAAAAAAACAAAAAAATATATAAGTAAAAGTTTTTGAAGTAAAAAAAAGATAAAAGATTAAATTATAAAAAATAAATCATTAATATAAAGGAAAACTTTTTTTTGTGTCAAAAATGGTTTTTTGTTTATGGTTAGGTAAAGTAAATGAAATTATAAGAATAGTTTAACAAACGATTAAATTAAAAATAAAAAATCAAACAAAAACACCACAAGACTAATAATAATGAATACAAAAGGAAGAAATTAATGAGGATATTAATTTAAAATCATGATATAAAATAAAAAAACACATTTTTCTCTCAAGGTTGACTTTTCAAAAAATAAAAAATGAAATATGTATATTAATATTATAATAATAATAATCGATTATTTTGCTAAACAATAAATTAAATACCTTATAAAGATTTTTAACAAAACGGTAGCCTTGGTCAGTGAACCGTCAGGCGATATTAATATTATAAAAAACACTCATTCTAAGTTGTTTCATACACATAATTTTAATACTATCTTTATTTTTATTCGGAGGTTAAAAACTTAGAGACGTAGGCTCAATGGACCACTTAGGTCCATTGAGCAAACCTGGGCTAGATAAAGAATTCTCTCCCTAAGCCTTCTATTCAAACAGGTAGACTGACAGACAACAAAACGTTGGCAGACTGTTCAGAGGCAGTCCCTTAAACTCTTCTAATGGAACTATTGGCATTCCAAGGTTTGCCATCTAAGACGAGCCAACGCTGGGAAGCAGCTTAATAGGTAAGTGGGAGTTTAACCTTCCTCTCCAGGTGGGACTTTCAACCAAGCCTAGCAGCTACAAGTGTCTGTTGAGACGACAATAGCCGGTTATAAATCCAGCCATAAATGACAAGTGCCCAAGGGTTAAGGGACAATCTTGTCTTAATGCATTTATGAAAGCAGAAAAACAACTTAGATTGCTCATTCTCGAAGCAGTTTNCACTATAACTGTAGATTTCTTAAGCTTGGAAAGATAAGTTTTGAATTTGATTAAAAAAGAAAAAGAAGATAGAAAAATAGAACTTTCCTCATAATCTTATCTCAGCCTATTTTCAGCATATCGGTAATTTTATGTCTATAAATTAAATATATCAGTTCAGTGCCGAATTTAATGAGCCAAATCAACGGGTTTTTTTTTTTATTGAAATCAATGGTTGGATAGTTATGAATGAACCCTTAGTTCTGTTTCTATTCATAATGAATTTAGAGTTTTTATGAATCAAATGTAAGTTCTTATTCTTATTTTTAATGAGTTTACAGTCTAGATACTTATGAATGAAATTTTAGTTCTTTCATTTTTCCACAGCGAATCAGTGTTTACATTTTATTAAAAAAAATTCCACCTCTTTTTGTTTTCTTTAGCAAGTTATTGGCTGCATTGTTAATAATCAAAGATTTTTTTTTTAGTTTTTCAACAGGTAACCAAAAAATTATTTATTATTTTTTTTGGTCTAATTTAACATTAATGAATATTTAATATACTTTAATAAATATTATGGGTACTTTAAATACACTAGATCTGATAAAACAATCAAATAATATATATTTTTTAAAAAAATATGCAAATAACTTAAGTAGAATAGAAATGCACAAATTATAAAAAATATATATTGAGGCTTAAAAAATAAAGGAAAAGAAATGTATATAGTACAAAAGATTTATAGAATAAATAGATAAAAGGATATGAAGTCAAATAAATAAAGTATTTTTCAAGATATCGATGCAGCATCACAATTCTTCTTTTTTTATGACATATATATTAACAATTTTATTAGTTTTATTACTAAAAATTGTTGTATTATTACTTGATATAGATTAAATTTGACCACAAAAGAGAGAAAAAAGAAACTAGAAATTTTCCAATGGAAGAGAATTTATTATCCTTTGACAATGAATTTTTAAATTAAATTATAATTATAGAAGGGAGTCGTAACAATTAACGTACCATTGCTTTTGTAAAATGTATTATTGAAAAGAGAAACCTTCAATTTTACATAGAACAATATGCTTTCATGCTAGTATAGTTAAACTAAATTTAATATAAATTATTAAGCAAACTGATTATTTAATATTAAAACGTCCATTAACCCACCAAATAAACATTATAAACAAAAGTTTTCAGGTTTGCATTCAAAATCGATCTGACATTTTCAAATTTCAACATTCAAACAGAAAATTAGTTATTTAAAAGGGTAGGATGAAAATAACTTTCGTCAAAGTGAATCCGTATTGTAGTGAGTTTATTGACATAATGTTTCAAAACTTAAGTTAGAACTAAATTATTTACAAATTTGGATTATACAAAGCATGAAACACAAAATGTTTTACCCCCTAAAATGTTTTCCATTTGTTAAAACATTAATAAAGCTAAACTATGCACATTACATAACATTTTTTTAAAAAACATTACTATTATTAATTTAATAAAATTTTATTGGCAATATATTTTGTTAATTTGAGTAATTTATTTTTTTAATTACAATATGTTAGAATAAAATTAGCATTTTTGTTATTTTTTTGCATATATAACAAAAGAAAATGGGAAGAGTGGGGGTAGTAGAAGAAGTAGGTTCAAGTACTAGTACTAGAGGGCTAGAACGAACTACTTGTTCGAGCCTAGCAATTAGGCTCGAATTATTGAGACCCTTATTACTAGAGAGTTGCAGCCACTTCACACATCATACCTCTGTACAATGCACCGCCAATGCGAGTATGATGTGATCATTAGTGAGTCATGTTAATCAGAGGACCAAGGTGCGAGATTGAACCCATGATCTCTTGCCTTGTGCTGCCCTACATTTATTGACTTCTGAGCAGATGTGGCAGTTTCGAAAACCACACGTTACTATGGCTCCCAAGAGAAGGAGTAAATCCAACTTACGAATAAGTAGTAGGAATGATCTAAATTCGTAAGTCGAGGTTTGTCAGTAAATATTTATATACACAAGTTTCTTTAAAGAAGAAGAAAGAATAAAATAAAAGTTTTATAAAAATAAAAAATAAATAAATAATACAAAAATTGAATAATAAATATATGGATAAATTATTTGAAGCATTGTTTTAATTAAACCTTATAGACTAAGGATTGGGTAATTAATTATTATACATATATTAAAAAGGAATATTAATTGTAACGATTAAACACGAAAAGTTTAATTTTTAATAGTTGAATTTTTCAAGAATAATGAGTAGAAAAGTTGAGGTCTGAATAGTAGATTTTAAAACTTAATTTGTTGGGATATTCCTGGTTTGATCGGCTATTGGTAGAAAGTGCAATGAGATATTTCATTTGTGATCAGATATTTGTGGTTTGATGAGATTTCAGGTTTAATCCTCTATTTCTGGTCAGATGGTTAAAAGTATCTAATTTTCAGAAAAGTTAATAATCACTAAATGGCTCAAGATTAGGCATTGGTTAGTAAAATAAGTAAGAAATGAAGATTTATCATATCAAAGCATTTAATCAGCGAAACCAGAGTATTATAATACGTATTAATAAATGTCACAGAATTCATTATAATTTCTTGAATTTAGTATTTTTTGAAAAGCAATAATAGAATTTTTATCAGCAATAGCTCATTTATACTAAAGGAGGAAAACTATAAGTGTTAAGGAAAGAGAATCTCTTCTATAGTTATGTAAGACCTTTGGCAGACCTAACCTCACCACAGATTAATATTATTATCATACCATATTGTAGTACTAATGTGACAAAGTATAAGTAAGTTTTTTTAAAATGTTTTTAAAAGAAAGCAAAAAACCTACCGAATAGAGTGAAGAGAGCATCTGGCGAAATGACCTGAAGTGTTGTAGAAGGTGTAAGATTATTTTTTTGAAAAAAATGTATTTTTTTTTTTTTTTTATTCCATGAGAGTAGTTTGAGGTGTTTTAAGATAATTAATTACTCTAGTATGTTCAAAGACCATGAGAATAGTTTTTGAGGTAATTAGAAGAGGCTTAAGATAATTACTTTAGTACGTTCAAAAACCATGAGAGTAGTTTGAGGTGTTTAGAGATAACTAACTAATTACTCCACTACTTTCAAAGACCATGAGAGTAGTTTTTGAGGTGANAGATATTTCATTTGTGATCAGATATTTGTGGTTTGATGAGATTTCAGGTTTAATCCTCTATTTCTGGTCAGATGGTTAAAAGTATCTAATTTTCAGAAAAGTTAATAATCACTAAATGGCTCAAGATTAGGCATTGGTTAGTAAAATAAGTAAGAAATGAAGATTTATCATATCAAAGCATTTAATCAGCGAAACCAGAGTATTATAATACGTATTAATAAATGTCACAGAATTCATTATGATTTCTTGAATTTAGTATTTTTTGAAAAGCAATACATATATGAAATTTAAACATTAATATTGTTTAAACATCTTATCTCTAGGGAATAGACGAAGAATTTAAGATGAGCGCATTTAGTAGTGTATTAAATTCATTGATTCGCTTTTCCTTTTTCAAAAATCAATTTCATTTTTTCTGTTAATGTTTTAAGATATATTTGTAATTAAGCACTATAACTGTAGATTTCTTAAGCTTGGAAAGATAAGTTTTGAATTTGATTAAAAAAGAAAAAGAAGATAGAAAAATAGAACTTTCCTCATAATCTTATTTCAGCCTATTTTCAGCATATCGGTAATTTTATGTCTATAAATTAAATATATCAGTTCAGTGCCGAATTTAATGAGCCAAACCAACGGGTTTTTTTTTTTATTGAAATCAATGGTTGGATAGTTATGAATGAACCCTTAGTTCTGTTTCTATTCATAATGAATTTAGAGTTTTTATGAATCAAATGTAAGTTCTTATTCTTATTTTTAATGAGTTTACAGTCTAGATACTTATGAATGAAATTTTAGTTCTTTCATTTTTCCACAGCGAATCAGTGTTTACATTTTATTAAAAAAAATTCCACCTCTTTTTGTTTTCTTTAGCAAGTTATTGGCTGCATTGTTAATAATCAAAGATTTTTTTTTTAGTTTTTCAACAGGTAACCAAAAAATTATTTATTATTTTTTTTGGTCTAATTTAACATTAATGAATATTTAATATACTTTAATAAATATTATGGGTACTTTAAATACACTAGATCTGATAAAACAATCAAATAATATATATTTTTTAAAAAAATATGCAAATAACTTAAGTAGAATAGAAATGCACAAATTATAAAAAATATATATTGAGGCTTAAAAAATAAAGGAAAAGAAATGTATATAGTACAAAAGATTTATAGAATAAATAGATAAAAGGATATGAAGTCAAATAAATAAAGTATTTTTCAAGATATCGATGCAGCATCACAATTCTTCTTTTTTTATGACATATATATTAACAATTTTATTAGTTTTATTACTAAAAATTGTTGTATTATTACTTGATATAGATTAAATTTGACCACAAAAGAGAGAAAAAAGAAACTAGAAATTTTCCAATGGAAGAGAATTTATTATCCTTTGACAATGAATTTTTAAATTAAATTATAATTATAGAAGGGAGTCGTAACAATTAACGTACCATTGCTTTTGTAAAATGTATTATTGAAAAGAGAAACCTTCAATTTTACATAGAACAATATGCTTTCATGCTAGTATAGTTAAACTAAATTTAATATAAATTATTAAGCAAACTGATTATTTAATATTAAAACGTCCATTAACCCACCAAATAAACATTATAAACAAAAGTTTTCAGTGTTGCATTCAAAATCGATCTGACATTTTCAAATTTCAACATTCAAACAGAAAATTAGTTATTTAAAAGGGTTGGATGAAAATAACTTTCGTCAAAGTGAATCCGTATTGTAGTGAGTTTATTGACATAATGTTTCAAAACTTAAGTTAGAACTAAATTATTTACAAATTTGGATTATACAAAGCATGAAACACAAAATGTTTTACCCCCTAAAATGTTTTCCATTTGTTAAAACATTAATAAAGCTAAACTATGCACATTACACTAAACACTCCTAAAACACTTTCCAATAATCCAAAATATACCCTCTTTCCTATAGATAGGATATAATTTAAAAAAGTCCATTCATGCACCATGACTTAATGAGCGAATTTTTAAAGAAATCTGTGTATTATTAGCTTATGATAATATAGGAAAATTTATGTTTTGAATTTGGATGGGTGAAAAAAAGGGGTATGGGGTACAAAAGTCAAAATGGTACTTACCCCTTTAATATGCATATCGTTGGAAAGCTCTTAAGAGTACAATAATTGTTGTTATGTACTCTTTTATCATATTTTCATAAAAGAGAGGGGTAAAATGGAAAAAAACATGTTTTTATGCAATTTTTGACCCTAAATTGTCAAAATTTGATCCCTAAATGAACTCCAAATTCTGGCCAACGAAATCATCCTTTCTTTTGATATTATTGACATTTTAAAATTTGTTTGAAATTTTTAAGTGCATCCTAAGAGGAGATATCGTATGGAGTAACACATATATACATAAAAAAANAATGTTTCAAAACTTAAGTTAGAACTAAATTATTTACAAATTTGGATTATACAAAGCATGAAACACAAAATGTTTTACCCCCTAAAATGTTTTCCATTTGTTAAAACATTAATAAAGCTAAACTATGCACATTACACTAAACACTCCTAAAACACTTTCCAATAATCCAAAATATACCCTCTTTCCTATAGATAAGATATAATTTAAAAAAGTCCATTCATGCACCATGACTTAATGAGCGAATTTTTAAAGAAATCTGTGTATTATTAGCTTATGATAATATAGGAAAATTTATGTTTTGAATTTGGATGGGTGAAAAAAAGGGGTATGGGGTACAAAAGTCAAAATGGTACTTACCCCTTTAATATGCATATCGTTGGAAAGCTCTTAAGAGTACAATAATTGTTGTTATGTACTCTTTTATCATATTTTCATAAAAGAGAGGGGTAAAATGGAAAAAAAACATGTTTTTATGCAATTTTTGACACTAAATTGTCAAAATTTGATCCCTAAATGAACTCCAAATTCTGGCCAACGAAATCATCCTTTCTTTTGATATTATTGACATTTTAAAATTTGTTTGAAATTTTCAAGTGCATCCTAAGAGGAGATATCGTATGGAGTGAAACATATATATACATACAAAAAAAAGCGTTAAATTTTAAGAATCGATTCAGAATGTGAAACGGATTTCCATGGAAAAATTTTTCAAAAATTTGCATTTAAAAAATTTTGAAGCCATTGCAATAGCGTAAATTTCTTTGAAAATTTGCTAATATCCTTAATTAGTAATTAATTCAAACTAATGGAGAAACATTATTTTCATTTTAACTTTCAAGGGGGAAAAGAGATTAAACTTCCAAATTTCTAAGTACCAATGACATTAATTCCAAAGATATTGTCATGCAAATTTTTACTTAAAAATAGCCGCCAGCTTGAATCAGTGGTTTCAAAGAAGTTGTAATAATTACCTAAAAGAGGTTACTTGGTTTCATATACAAATATGGCTGCCATAAAAATGGCTGATTGCACAACCCTACATCATAAAAGGAAGCTAACTTCCAAATTTCAAGATTCTAGGGCAATTCATTTCGATGATAATATCATCATGCCAAATTTTATCATCCTATTATGGCCGCCATCTGCAATCAAGATGGCGGATCATAAATATATTTCCTACGAGCAGAATAAGAGGAGCCTAACTACAAAATTTCATGGTCATAAGTCAAGGGATTCAAGAAAAATCATTATGAGTGGATTACATTTAGATCATAAGCTATGTAAGTAGAGACAGATATCAATTAAATATTAAAATGTTTTATAAAAATATATTAAAAAATTGTGATAAGGCATCGACACCACAAGGAAAAAATACACAAGAATGATTTCTTACAAATTAATATGATTTATAGTAGCATAAGTTGTTAAAATTTTTATAAAAAAATATATACACACATACATAAAATAAACCATAAACAGAAATGCAGCAATTTAAAATTATTATTTTTCATTCGGTTCTTTAAAACTTATGAAAAAAACGTTGTGTCTAGAATTTTGGTATATTGTTAGAGTTTAATGTACAAATGAAGGAAAAATTACAAAATCTGAAAAAATCTGGTTCTTTGCCCCTCTCAAGGCTAATAGAAAAATCGATGTCAAAAGGGATTTCTGTCATGGCATTTTTTATTTTGGAGGCATTAAAAAAAAAACATATATATTCTTCAGAATGACCACAATTCATTCATATATATGATAAAGAATCAAAAAAATATCATTATTAAAAATGATATTGAAGGAAATTGCAACATTTCATAGTTTATTTCACGTAATAATGCACACAAATATTATATATTCATAAATCAATATATAAAAACATATTAATTTATAAAATAAAGAATTTAAATCTAAATCAGAAATTTAAAAAAAATAAAAAAATGAATTTATAAAGCCGGCCATACACACATAAACATAAGACATAAACCAAAACGTATGGGCTATCAAGTCATGACATACCTGCACAGGTTTTCTGAGAAGAATAAAAAATTTGATTCTTTCTACCTGTGCAGGTGTGAAGACCGGAGTGTGTGTGGGTAAGATAAATACATATTATATAAATAAATTTATATTAGAATTAAATCCTTTATTGTTTTTATTTATTAAACAAATTATATCATGTAATTAACAATGACAATAAACCTGATTCATTTATTTAATTTTGTGTCATTAAATTTGTTAAAAAGGTCAAAATTTAACGAACAATGAAACAAATGGTTGGTAATAAACTTTTCACAAATAAAATTTGAAATCTGAGGTCAATTTTGTTTGGGATTTATATTTTAATAAACAAAATTAAATTAATCAGGTGTTATTTTAAAGTACATATTTAAAAAAAAATAATAATAATAATCATACCTCTTCGTTGAGATTGCTAATTAGTAGAACACAAGTGTTAGTAGGTAATTGACCAGGGAATTTTAGTGTTGATTGAGCCAATGAATTGGCAGCATTTGATTGAAGTGTAAATCCAGCTAGTGGTAATCCTGTAAAACCAGAAAACAAAAAAACACAAACACAGATAAAATTAAATAAATAATAAGTTGGTTTAAATTGTTTTAAATTATTAAAATAGTTACCAAAAGCAAATAAATAGAGTGCCCTATTAGTATAGCACATAGTATCCCCTTGTCATATTATTGGACAAATATGTGATCCTACCAGGAATTGATGGTGTGGTTGTTTATTTGGACCTGCTTCAATTCCAAGTGGGATATTTATTATTATTTTTTATTTAATAACAAATACATGCAAAAAATGGTTCCAATTTATCTTGGATCATCTGTAGACAAACCATCCAAATTTCTTCAAATCAGACAAATACTTCTAAAGATAAGACCCTTTGTGGAAAAACAAACAGCCTGCCTATAATAAATAACAGTAACATTAAGAAGCAACACTCACTCCATGAAGTAAATAGTTGTAAGAAGTCACCAAAAACAGATGTTTCAATTTGTCACAAATGGCCTCTATTTAACCTAACATGTTAATTCTTAAAAGAAAATTAATCAAGAAATGTTCTATAACAAGTAACCACAAGAGATTACACTGAACCACATGTAGATGACCAGATAGGATCAAAAAATGTTTTAAAATATAGGTATTGAGGGCTACAATATCAACAAAAAATAGTTTCTTTTAGACAAGTAGTACTAGAGGTTGTCTATACTTATAGCAATAATAGCAACGTGTCAACCTGCCCCTGGTCTCCTCATCAAATGAATTTGACTTGTTGGAATATTCAGAAACAAGACAAGTCGTAGGCATAGACGTTCCTATCATACATCCATTTTAGTGACATAAATTTCATGTAATTATGCATTTATAATGCGCAATTGAAAATTAGTTTTAGTAAAAAAATATGGAAATGTATTAATGAAATGTAAATAACAACATAGTATTTTTTTTTAATTTTTTTTTTTTTAATTTATAATTTGAATATCTAAGAGATGACAGGACGATGTGAAAAATCAGACAATTAGCAGTGTTGCTAAAAATTAATTTTAATCAGAGAAAATTGAGAGAAGGTGTCCCCTCGACCCCTGTTTTGCATTAAAAATATGTTAATTTAAGGTAGAGAAGGGGGGGGAGGGATGAAGGAGAAGAGTACATTAAGGCAAGGTGGGATTTAGTGGGGGTGTGGCCTAAGTGGAAATGCAAAAGGGGTGGGGAAATAGATGGGGTGAAATTTGCTACAAATGGACTTGAAAGGGAAGTGGGCGAAATAAGGGAAGAGAGGATTTGAACTGAACCACCCCCCCCCCCCCCCCCCTCAACTTTCACATCTACAAACACCATCTTGAACCAATTTGAATTTTTTATCAAGGTAGATTAAAATCATCTGATGATTTTTTTTAAAAATTGGGATATAATATATTAAAGTGTATTTAGGAAAAGCGATGTTTCCATGAGAAATTGCTTTCTATAAAGAAAAAAAAAAAACTAGAATCCAATACTTGAATAATAAGAATTAAAGGGCAGCTCACAAATAGGGACTAATTACAAGGACACATTACATCAGGACTCTGAAATTGGGATCCAATTTTAAGTCCAAAAAAGTTTTTTTTAACAAATGTTTGCTGAATGTAGTTAGCAGACAACTATATATTATATAGTGAATATAATATATATTATAAACTAAATTGAAGAAAATATGATTTGAACTTATTGGAAATATCGATCTTTGAATATGGGCAAGAAGAGATAGATGGAGAAAGAGATAAATTGGGTAAGGTAGTTGAATCACAAGCTAATTCTCTGTAATAATTTAATTGCTCTCCTCTTGAAGGGGCTTCAACTAAAATCAAACCTTTTCATTTAAAGAGTATTAAGGGGGAGGGAGTAAATTCCCTCTCCCCTTGAGAGAGGGGAGAAGGTAAAAACAAGTTATGCTTCATTTGCTAATAGGAGTAACAAACTTGATAAAAGTGAATTTAGCAAAATTCAATTCACTACAAAAAGGGACTTGAGTTTAGTAGGGTCAAAATTAAGGGCTTGTACTTCCACAGATCAGAAGATTCTGAAAATGTGATTTCAGCAAACTTATTATTTATCGAAAACAGTTAAGCGAAAAAGAAAATATATATATCCATGTACTTCAGAGATGTATTTATTGTCAAAAAACTGAAAACCAAGCAACCTCCCTAATACTATATTTAAGAGCGTCACATTTTTCATGTTATTTTTTAATGGAAATTTCTTCTATCCCATAGCCCAAAATCATATGTGTGTTAAAATGTATTTTTTGAAGAAGGACTGCTTAATTTTGAGTTTTAAGCGAGTTGAAAATAGCTCTTTTATAAAATTGCTAACAGTAGAACATCCCATAAAAACACAGTGAATCTTAAAATTATTATTTGATAACTTTATTCTTTACTTATTATTTTCATAAGTAATTTGAAATTTTACAGAAATATAACATTTGTAACTTTTTTTAACTTTTTTAACTTTTGTAATTTTTTTCAATATACACTTTTATAAAAATTGTTGTTTATCTTCTTATCCTTTTATCTTCTGCATAAACTCACCAATCTATATTGGTAGTTTCTAGATTTCACTGATGAATTTCAGTAAAATCATAATAATAATGTTTTTTTTGTTTTTTTCAGTTTTATACAGCTTGAGATTGTAAATTCTATAATACACAGGAGAATTTTAAAGTCATTACACATCAGGGTTTCACCGTAACATATATAACACCAACTCAAGATAGGCAAATGGGGTGAAAGAGAGAGGGAGATTGAAAGAGCAACACCTGATTGCACTTTGAAATTTCACGGTACCAAAGCCTTCCCAACCCACCCTTTCCAACCATCTGAAAAGGGTCACTGAATTATTAATTTCAATACTATCCTTGCCGACTCTCTTGCACCGTAAGCTCTGCCCCTTATCTCAGGGAAATTTCGAGGGAAAGCACTTTCCCCCGACCCTAACACATTCGCAAGAATGTGTTAAGGATAAGCTTAAAGAAATGTGAAGAAGGTGGAAAACTAAGTAATTTTACACATTTCTATAAACAGTGTTTAAAAAGATATTCAAAGTAACTCCCCCGGTTTATAAACTCAACACATAAATTTACAAAATTAATACGATGTAATATCCATAAAATATAATTTTACGATTATAAGTCATACTTTGAGCAAGCTACTTAAAACTTCAAGATTTTACATAAATTATTTTATCAAAGAAGTTTAAACACGTCATGAAACCTTAGAGCTACATTATACTGGTATTATATTAATCAAAAGTACTTCGTCAAGGCAGTCAATAAGACTAAAGGAGGTTGATTTTAGTCAAATTTAATCATATTAGGCTCCTCAATAGTTTAAGCTTCACTCATCTGCACAGACTACCGACAGACATTTTCTAAAAGCTACTATTTTGGACACGGATAAAAAATATAGCCTCATTTTAAAACAAACTTAAATAAAACCTTATTTTATAACACATAAATTAATTAAAATCTCATAATGAAATTTTTGTGTCATCATAATGCTACCTATCTTATATCTTACACTACCTATCTTACTACCTATTTTATTATATAAACAATGATTACAAGAAAGTAAAAGAGTGAAATTAACATTTAACATTACCTATCATGACAGTTAGTATGATTGTATGATTGTAATACAAGAATTTGGAATGACCCAAGGGTCATTTTTAAATTCCTCAAATGTGATGTCTTTTAATACCTTAATAGACCTAACTACTTGAGAATTGAAAACTACAAGCTAAAATTACTAATTTCATCAAGATCCTTATGTTATTCGGTGTCTCCAACAAGGACCAAAATCCTAATGTTACTTTGCACTCCAAACGCTGTCAGCTTGAAAATGACTCAAGTAAGGGTCTAAATATCTCAAAAGTGGTCTTTTTAATAGCTTAATAGACAAAACTACTCAAGCATTGAAATGAAAACTACAACCAAAAACTACTAATTTCATCAAGATGTCTCTAATAAGAAACAAGATTCCAATGCTAGTCTCTTATATATAAGACGATAACCCCTGTTTATAATGTAGAATTTTGAAAAAAAATTGATAATTACCTGCAGCTACAGTGGGTGTTCCGGCAAAAGGAGGTGCCAATGGTGATGCCAAACTATGCAGTGGTGCGAATGGTGAAGGAAGAACACTCTGACCTCCTATAACCCAGTAAAAAGAAAAAATAAGTTTTGTTACAAAAATTAAAATGAATTAAAATATAAAAAGTTAATCAATTAGTACACATAGTACACTGAGATAAATTTCTAAATATAGTAGAACCTCGATTACACATCTAACGATTCACAGTCTTTCTCGCTTAACTGTCAGGTACATCTGCCAAACACAACCCCCTTTTTTCGACTTCACACGTTCCCCCTAAACCACCCGGTGTTTGACAATGAAGGTTTGACAATGACTATATGTCCATAATTAAGCTCAAGTAAGTGTCTGGATGAGCCAAGTCTGCCTCTTGCCAAAAATAAAAATAACGTCACTTTCAGCCCTAAAATTTTCTCCATCTCGCTTAACTGTCTTTTCGATTATCTGTCAAGGCTCCGATCCCATTCTTGACAGGTTCTACTGTATGTGTTAATAGAAACACAAATAGTAAATCTTTTATATGTTGGAGGAAGAAATAAGCGCAGAAGGTTGAATTTTGTATAGGGTAACTAAATGTGGGCAAACTTTGACATAATATCCACATTTGATTAAAATTGGACAAGTAGTTTTCAAAATTTGGGCATTACAGGAGAAAATCTGTGATATTTACTTTTGAACATTTTTAAATATTCTGGAGATTTATGTATAGCCACCTTAATAGTCTGCCATAAATATGGTTTATATTTATTGCAAATACTCCTACATATTTTGAAATATATTAGTCTGATTTTAATGAAATTTGGAAAAGTAATTTTGTTTTAATAAAATATGCCCATAAGTAGTCAGTCACCTTGCCCAATGAGTTGAAAATCTTAAGAGATTGGGTGAGAAAATAAAACCATTTATTAGAATCTAGCAATTACCACTATATTTGGGCTCTGTTTACTAACCGTGTATGGAGATCAATCACTTTATGTACAAAGCCTAATACGAATAAATAGTGAGCCAAGTAAAACAAAGTGTCTAGGCATGAGACTGAACTCTTGATTCATAGACGGCTGAGCAAAAGTGGTTAACACTCTTTACGTTCACAGTCACTCTGAACCCCTTGTGCGATGCCTAGCAATAATAAACTTGTAACACCAACCTGAAAGCCTTGTGTCATGAGGGAATCGTCTTGCTTGAAGAGGAGCTGCAGGTGAGCCCAATAGAAGACCAGGAAGTAAAGGCTCCGAATCAATTCCATTTGAATCACCATTGGGAAGAGAAGGATTTGTGTAATCTCGTGATTTATCATTATTGTACTTGACGTTAAGAGATGTCAGTTTGGAGTACTCGATGCGAAGGGTACAGCAAGAGTTGTACACATTCTGACCATCCAGAGCCTGAAACAGAGTGAAAAAAATATAGAAAAAAGAATATAAAGTTTTAGAGACCTTTTTTTAACAGAGCTAGAATTGGTCTACAAGGGTTGCTTAACAATTTTTAAGGATCTACAGTGGAACTTGACTAATTCGAACTTCTATAATTCGAAAACTTCTTTAATTCGAATTTTTCTATTGGTCCCTAGAATTTTGTATCTACGTAATGTTTAAAAATCATGGTTAATTCGAATTTTGTTTTGGTTAATTCGAACTTTTTATCTCCGTAAATAATATGTTATGTATTCAACTAGAAGAAAATACGTAGTTGAAAAGTGGAAAATACCCAACCAGTCTACCTGCAAGGGTTAAGTACCGTAACTACCCCCGTACTTCTTTTACTAATCCCTTCCAGCTCGCCAAAATATGTTGCTGCCTGCAAGGTCAGTGTCCTCGTCCTCTCCCACCTCCAAGGGTCAAGTACATATGTAACTGTTAAGTACCCCTCCTCCTACCCCACCACACCCTTCTACACGGCATTTTTTTTTTTTTTTTTTTTTTTTTTTTTTTTTTTTTTTTTTTTCAGTCGCTATTAAGTACATAACGTAGTGCGTACGTGTAGAGATTTTCTTATTGTTTCAGCCTTTACTGAATTTAATTTAGTTACTTTTTCTTTTGTTTTGTGTGTTGTGCTAAGATGTCTTCCAAACCACGCACTTATCATCTTTAACTTTGGCCCAAAAGATAGCGGTGATTAAGGAAGTGGAAAAAGGAACAAAGAAGAAATCGGAGCGGAGATTGCCAAGGATTTCGGGATCCCCCCTAATACGTTATCAACTTATTTAAAAAACAAACTGAAGATTTTAAATAGTGAAAGTGAGAGCGGGTCGGATAAAGGTCGGAAAAGATTACGAGCACCGGATCACCCAGATGTAGACGACTGTGTTGATGGTTCAAGTAAGCGAGGGACAAGAAAATTCCGGTGAGTGGTCCTCTTTTAAGAAGCAAGGCTGAACAGTTTGCCTCAGAATTGGGCAGAAATTCCTTTAAAGCAAGCACTGGGTGGCTCGATGGTTTCAAAGAGCGAAACAGCATTTCTTTCAAATCTGTTTGTGGTGAAAGTGGTGCTGTGGATCT
>KZ651778.1:107996-120689 GCA_001010745.2 Gerris buenoi
ATACATACATGTAAATTTGTATGTATGTTGGACATGTAATAATTTTATACACATAATATATGCATTAGACTGGAAACTCTATAAGATACAAGGTCTATGCACCCCGACCTAACGACAACGGGCCTATCTCGCTCGCTCAGATTTCAGGCCATTAAAATATTCTATTTATAGTTAAGTAAGTGTGTTCGCGGTGTAAAGGGACTTACTTTTCCAGGACCCCAAGGTCCTGGAAAAGTGAGGCCACATGCCTCTGGCCTTTTAAACCCGGCCTATTGCCGGTTTGGGCCACAACCCCTTGGCCCTAAGCCCCATCCATGCCCTTTGCCCCATGCTATGACACGAGGCTTACGGCAACAGACCTCATGTCTCATGCCCAAGTCTCGCTCGATCAGATTTTACGGGGTTGGTCATCTAAGCAAATTCTATGGCTAATTAAGCTGAAATGCAATTGAAAGGACTAACCTGGTACAACATGTCAAGAGAGATTGAGTAGAGCATATGCTCAATGACCACTCTAAGGACAGTATTAGGACCTCCCTGGGTGTCAAGTTGACCAGATATAGCTTGTGCGGCTTGAAGAGCAGCCTGTGCGGTAGCAGTCTGTAACATAAGTAAAAACAACAAATTAATAAACTAAAATACTAAAAAATAGATTGCAATTAGTAAATATATATTAATAAAATACGAGAAATACAAAAGCAGAACGAGAAAATAGTACAAACTAAAGTTAGAACTTTGAAAACTTGTTGCGCTCGCAGGATCAGGATCCCTAGTCGGATAATATTCCACGAATGTTTAGACCATTCTTGTTTCCTATTATGATTGCTATCGACTAGCACGGACTGTATAGTTGTTTATAACCTATTCATTAGTTATAAAAGACTACTACATCTTTTTTTAAGAATAATTCTTACAAGTTTGCACCTTTGATAACTTTGGATTACTTGTTTGGACCATATTATTGTTAATTATTTTCACTCACCTATATGATCCAAACAAGTAATTTACTGCATCTTTTTTTCTTTCATGCTGTTTTATTTTTATTGTTACATCGTGGTTAAACTAATGCTGATAGCTTAAGCTAGGGTTTCTTAATACTTCAAAATGGTTACCAAAAATAAAAAGAATAATTCTAATCAAAATATTTTAGATAAGGGTTGGCAATATATTGCAGAGGAAGTGTGTGTTATAGGTAAGTAAGAACACAACAAGTGTTTATACTCGTATACTCCATACTCACTTCTCAACTTGTTGATATCACTTTAAAGAATTCTTTTTTTAAAGAATTCCTTTTTATCTTATTAATTTTAAATGAACACTTTCTGTGTCAACAAATACTCTACTTCATCTAAAAACAAATCTATTTTCAAGAAAAAAAAAACCCATGGACGTCTATTTATTCGCCCCCCCCCCCCCCCTACTATAATATAGCTATTAGTTTAAACGATAATGCATATTGTAATAGAAAACGTGCTTTTTCTATATTTCTTTTGCTCTTAAAGAAAAAAGTAGATAGAACGATTTGTCTTTTCCATTAGCGATACAGGACTTAATGGCAAATGGAAGGCAGGTAGAGAAGGGAAGAAAAAAAAGTAGCAACTTAGTAGTCGTTTAAATTAAATATTTAAACAAGTAAAGTAAGATAAAGTTTAGAAGTTAGAAGGTTCTAAAAGTATGGGACAAGAGTAAAATTACCCCGTTTTCTTGCGTACAACATGGTTTTTTTTCTCGTCTAAGAACATCTGTTGAAGTTACACAGTGTAAACTAAGACTACTTTACGTTTGAGTAATTGAGCATTGAGCGCGAGACACGAAAAGGGGGGGGGGGTTCAGAAGTCAGTAAGCTGTAATAATTGAGTTTACATTCCTCCTTTTTTTCTAATTTCTCAATTAAGTATTTAATGTAAGTTTATTATTTAATGAACTTATCGATTTTCATCATTTTAAAAGGTGATAAAATCGGTCCGACCAATTCGAACAAAACTTTTTAACATACATAGCCATACTAAAAATAAATTCGATAAAATTTAATTAATCTATAATTAAACAAATGTAAAAAGTGTTCTAAAAACTAGATATTTTTCTCCGGAAAAACAACTCACGGTTTTTAATTTGACTAAATAAAAAAATCGATGATTTTGATTAATATCGTCGATTCTTAGCACCCTCAAATTTAGAGCTGAAATGTTGGTTTTTTCTGAACTCGTCAATATTGGGACAGTAGACGACAGACAGACAATTTATAAACACAACATTGTTCAACCGAGGGGACCTTAAAACGTGTAAATTCATCAACAATTTTCCTCCAACACAATAATTTCTGCTTACATATATCTCTGAATAATTTCTATTTAATTCCTCGCCGAAAATGAGGTTAAAATAAACGCAACAGATACAACCATTCTTAAGAAAATTTTGAAGTTTTTCTTCCTTAAATATTTAAACTAAAAATTATCTGGTAAAATTAAAGAACATAGTTAAAACGAGAAGATTTTCTGCATCGATAGACACCATAAATAAAAAAATCGGAAAATACAATGTAACTGCAAAGATCCCGTAAACCACAAGAGTTACGAAGAAAATTATAAGGACCTTTCTTTTTATTTTATAAGCATTAACAATTTCATGAGCTTTTATAATTTTATAGATTTTAAAATTTTATAAGCTCTTACAATTTTATGTGCTTTAATTTAGCAAATATCTTTATTTTAGTAAACCAGCTCTTTTTCTAGATATCTGCGAAGAACCTGAAATGTTGATGTTTGAAGGAAATGTTGATGTTTTTCATCTCTAAACAATTTACCATAAAATTAAAGAACATAGCTAAACCGTACAGATTTCGAGCATCATAGACACCATAAATAAAGAAATCGGAAAATACAATTAACAGCAGAGATTCCATAATCCATAAGAGTCGTCAAGAAAATCATAAGGACTTTTCTTTTAATTTATTTGCAATTACAATTTTATTAGTTTTTACATTTAATGAGCTTTTACAATTTTATGAGTTTTACTTTTTTAAATTAATTTATTATTGTGAACCAGCTCTTTTTCTAGATATCTTCGCAAAGAACCAGAAGTCTTAGAACTTTCTGAACTTTTGTACAGGTACTTTGTCAAAACTTTCCGATTTACTTTCGACATCTTCCCTTTTGTTTACTTGACTAATAGAATTAAAAAAAAATTAAACAAACAATATCATCATAGTTACACTAAGTTTACAGTACTAGTACTGTTCAAAAATTTAAATAAAATCAGTCGAATAAACTAACAAGTGGTTCACCCTTCTTTTCACAGCAACAATACAAATATATATTTGGAAGGGTAAATCTACAAACTGTATCATAAATGATAATTTTAAGGAGTTTAAGAGAAAGGAATGACAGAAAACAGATTTTGAAAATGTTCACTTCTTCGACCCTCTATAAACCCATATACATGATTTGAAAAAGGGAGAAACGCATAACTGGGTAGTGGAGCAATATACGAAAAGCGGGGATAATAATGAAACATGAGAACCGACGTGGAGTTGGAACATGACAGCGGTAGTAACATTGACATAGGAATAAGCGGCTTGATATGGGTTGAGTTAAAGTGCGGATATTACCGAAACTAAATACAATGTTTTAAACATTAAATGCCAAAAAACAAAAACGTCCATTAACATAACAACATAGATTGTGTTGAAGTGCGAAATAATTGTAAAAGACAAGACATTTGATTAATAATAAGTTTTAATTTATAATTTAAAATGATAAAATAAGACTTTACATTTTAAAATAAAAACTAAGTAATTTATTTAACAATATTGAAATGCTGTACATAGGTTCCTCAGTCGTTAGATGCTCGCTGAGGAATCATTTTACAATCTGTTATCTTGATTCAAGATAACAGCAATTTTAAAATCAACTTTCTATTCTCGTTAACTCTTGAACTAATTTGACAAGAGCCTTGAAATTTGTAAGTTAGGCTCTTTTTATGATAGAAAAAAAGTATATTAATAACCAAGCCCATGTTTTTAATTTATTTATAAATAATACAGTAGGTTAAATTAATGAGTTTCATTTATTGATCATTGACAACAGCTTGCAACGCTCATTGTTTGAGTCTATTCCATTATACTTTATTTCGTACTGATGTGATCAATCGCCTAGTAATAGGAATCTATGTGCCACATTAATTTCATCTATTAATATCGTAAAAACAATATATTTTATTTAAATATTTAAAAATTTAGATTTAAATCAAATTATAATTATTATTAACTACGGGAAACAGACAGAGAAAAACAAGCTCCTGCGCCGGGGTTTGAACCCGGGCCTCTGTATTTCCGGTACAGTGCTCTTACCAGCTNTTTTTTTTTTTTTAAAAAAAAGCTAAACTTCTTTAGCCTCGGTAGAGTAAATTTGCTTGGATGATGTTGACATCGGGAAACGAAGTTCGCGTTTCGAGACTCGTCCAATTAAAACATTTTTCATGAGAAATTAACGAAATTAACGAAGTTTTTGTTTGATGGCTTGCCTGTGATAGATATTTTAATCGACTACTCACAGAACCACTAGTTTGTATATCTTCCTCATATAAATACTACCAAAGTCGTAAAAATGAATTAAAAATTTAGTTAAAATTGAATAATTTCAAAGATTTATATATGAGGAGTTAAAAGAAATTAGAGTTAATATTAAGATTGTTTATAAGTTTATATTGAGTTATAACAACTGTTGTTAACAGTCAGGTGTACCTCAAGATGAGCTATCTTAACCGTTCCTCTTCACAATCTTTCGTCTTTAACTAACTTGTTCATTTTTTAGACATTTGGTTTTGAAGTTGAGTTTGCTCTTTTTTCTTCTTCTTCTTCTTGTCTTGTTCTACAACGTGATTTTAAACATTATCTTGAAAACAGCATTTACGAAGCCCTTAAGGGAAGTTCTGCCGGGGGTTTTCGGGGGTACAAGATGAAGAAGAAAATCTTGTTTTACTTCTGTTTCTGGCTTTAACTTATAGAGAAGGTTGTTGAGAATACGGGGAGGTTGGGAAGGAGAGAAAAACCTTAGAGTCTTCTCTTCTTGCCTTCAGGGGGTTTTCTCTTAAGGAAAATGTTCACCCTTTAAACAAGACTTGTTACATCTTAAAGGGAAACCCCATGGAGGAAACGTAGCGGAAAATCTGTTTGGATTTTCTCTCTTCTCTCCTCTACTTCGTACTTCGTACTCAGGGAAACCTTCCGACGTCTTCCTTTCAACTGCTCACGACTATAACGTTTCCACAATCATCCCTCTCTCTCCTCCTTCCTTGTCTATCGAAACCTCCAAACTGTGTGTACAGCGCTCACAAACCTCCTATCCCCTATCTTTTCATGTCTTCGTTTTTTTTTAAAAAAAAGGGACAAGAAAATCTGACGTTAGCTTATACTTTACTTCATCTTTATTTTCATGCCTTCGAGGTACCAATTTTTTCGGTAAAAAAAAAAAAAAAAAAAAAAAAAAAAATTAAAAAAAAAAAAAAAAAAAAAAAAAAAAAAAAAAAATAAAAAAAATAAAAAAACCTTAGTTATCAATTGACTCCTCTTTAGTGACAGACTTCTAACCTTGGAGACAGCGCTAGTGGCAGAGAAAATTTTCGCGATAAGACATCGACTCGATCGTTTTAGTCGCACACGCCACTAGCCGCGGGATGTGAGCGAGATCTCAAATAGACCAATGGAAATCAGTGGTATTGCTATAGCATCGGGACGCTTCGTCGATTTGCGAACGAGGTCTCAATAGAACAATAGAAATTTGTGATATCGCTGCCGCATCATGACACATAGTCTATTGTACCTTTCCCTGAGTTTGGAATCAACATTAGTGGTTCTTCCGTGAGACAAGGTTCTTAAAGATAAGAAAAAGAGTAAAAGTTATATTTTTTAACTTCTCTATTAATTTCAAGTAAAAATAACAGAAACTTATATATAATTTATATTCTAATTTACCAATTTAACCCCAATTTATCGGCACGCGCACATAAAGTATTAAAAAAAAGGAATCATTAGTCCATTTTCCAAATATTACCAAGAATAAAAGANTAAATTATAAAACCGAAGGCAAATAATTTTAGAGTTATGACGTCACAAATTACAAAAATGAATTTTTAGAACGCGGATAATGATCATAACCAAAGTTGTTTTCAATGATATCAGTGACACTCCTTCTATATATAGTATTATTCTATGAAAAAGAGGAATTGTTCAAAACAATGTGACACGCATGAGCAATTAATACAGGTGTGTAATGAATCACTTTCTACGAATCTAAACAGAGATGTAATGTTTATATTACGTATCAATCGTAGATAAAAGAAATTTCTTTATTTGTGTATTGTACTATGTGATAGTATTTTATGCTTTCAAGCTTACCTAAGGTAACGAAACCATTGTAATAATTCTAAAGAATAAAATTTGTTTCCAAATTTAAATTTTTCAAGGACGGCTTTGCGTTTCAGATATCAGAGAACCTTTTTCGGTCTAGATTTTTGTGCCTTGGTATTCTACAAGAAAAAAAGTTGGTTTTTAGTATTTGGTTAAATGGTTGATCTTAGAAGCTTATATATAAAGACCTTTACTAGTTAGAAGGCGGTGTGATAGGAAAATTAACTTCAAACTAAAGTTTCAACCAACTTTATCGCTTTCACAAATTAACCAAGAGAGAGGTTCCTGCTCTAACTTAAGATAAAGGGAGGGGGGTGGAGAGAGGAGGAAAGGATTCTATTAATAACGTGAGTTAGTCCAATTCCCAAAATACGTTTTGTATGAACTGCCCTAGGGCCATCTTATATAGTTTCGGGCCTCCTTTTCAATAAGTAAGTGAAAATTAACATTTAACGAAGGGGGGGGGGAGAGAAACTTGAAAGGATATTCTTGGGCGGGGGGGATTATGCTTAGGTCTAGTCTATGTTTAGACTAACTTAAATAGAGTTTTCCCAGAAGAGGGGGATATTCGAGTTTTGATGTCTTTGTTCTTGAAACGCAAAATCGTACTAAACAATAACAAGTTCAAAATTGTAATAACAATGACAAGAATCGTATATAAATGTTTAAATAAAACAATTGTTGACTTTGTATTATTGTTAAAGATTTCAAAATAGAGAATTTGGGGAAGTTTTGGATATAACTTAATAATATTATTAGTAATTGTAGACTTTAAATTTATTGTTCAAAGGTATAAAACTATCTTTCTACTCAATGGAAATTTAGTGCTTCTTCTAAGGGGTAACTAAAATCTCATTTATGATTATCCGAGCGAATTGATTTAGCACTTAATACTTAATGAATAAACTCAAAGCCTGTTTTAGTTGTTTCTGCTGAGATTTTGTAGAACTTAATAACAATCGGTCTAACTAACAACATCTAAGTAAATAAAATGTTAACGAAGAAAGTGTTAAACGAAATTATGAATGACAATTTGATTTTTTTATCATTAGAAATCTTTTGATGATGTTCCCTAAAAAAAAAAATAAAATAAAATAAAAAAATAAAAAAACCTTAGTATTACGTATCAATCGTAGATAAAAGAAATTTCTTTATTTGTGTATTGTACTATGTGATAGTATTTTATGCTTTCAAGCTATATATATATACACTGTTTGATTTGAAAAAAAAGAGAAACGATTTAGCGCTGAAATGGGTGAAAAACCCTAATTGAAAAGCAATTGGGTGGGGAGGGAGCAACAATTAAAAGCAACCCAGTATGCTCAATCAACGGTTTCACTTTTTTTTACTTTGGAATGAAATTTCCCTGGTTTTTTCCTTTAACAAACAATTGCATTTTTTTTGTGAAAAAAGGTAGGAACGTGTAAATATTGAGAACTAATTAATAAATTCGTACACCCTTTTTTTTTAATCAGTTGTAACAGCGCAATTTATAAATATAATAGTACATTACGCGTCGAGTGTGGAAAGTAGCATTTTGCATGCGAGTGTGGAGTTTACACCCGAGCGATAGCGAGGGTAGTAAAAACCACACGAGCAATGCAAAATGCCGTTTTCGCACGAGTTGCGTACCGTACTCTATCTACGATTGTTAGATTTTAATTATAAATACAGAAAAAAATAAAAAACTTCCTGTATGATAAATACAGAAAAAAATAAAAAACTTCCTGTATGTAAGCTCATATTTCTCTTTTGATAAAGATGACATCAATTTATTAGTTGTATTTTGAGCCGAATTAATTATCTTGGAAGGCGTACTATTCTCCTCATATTCGTCATAATCACTTAAATCACTCATTGATATTCACAACAAAAAAAACTCGATACAAACAGTTACTTTAATTAAATAAACATCAAATTAGTTATGTTAAATGTAAACAAACTCGCTAATCGCGCGTAAAGTTGAAGAATTCTTCTTCTTTACCGCGCTAGAGTGGTAAAGAAGAAGAATTCTTCAAAACTATGAGACACGCATGCGCAATTAATACAGGTGTGTAAAGAGTCACTTTCTACGAATCAAAACAGAGATACAATGTTTATATTACGTATCAATCGTAGATAAAATAATATAAATATATACCTAAATGTTGTGTAATAAATTACATCTTTAACAACAATTGTAAGTAAAGCTGTTAAATTCTTGGTTTGAACAGCCGCTCATAGTTATTTCTCCAACCCAGGTTCTTAGGGGACTGAATCCCAACTGAACTTGTCACAATTATTAAACGAATTGTTTATTTCTATGCTCGTTCTTGCGGTTATTTTTCAGACACTTAGAGAACTAGATCTCAAGTAAACTGGATTTAAATTGAACAGGTTAAAGTTGAACGTCCTCGTGCTCTATTCATTGAAAGATCAAGAACAGAAAATGGTAAAATGTGGCGTCGGGGAAGTAACCGTCAATGATGTCGGTACAGAAAGCAAGAACGAAACTTCTTCTTTTTACGGGTTTCTTTTTTTACTGGTCTTATACTACTTTGCTTTGTAAGTTTCATCGCACACCTATTACCCCAATTTTGAACCACTTCCCGTAATTCAATCTTCTCCAAATTTTGCACATAGAAACAACTAAGGTGAAGAATACAGAAACCAAAATAATAATAATAAAAAAACAAAATAGTGTCATATTTCTTTGCTTNTTTTTTTATCATTAGAAATCTTTTGATGATGTTCCCTAAAAAAAAAAAATTAAAAAAATAAAAAAACCTTAGTTATCAATTGACTCCTCTTTAGTGACAGACTTCTAACCTTGGAGACAGCGCTAGTGGCAGAGAAAATTTTCGCGATAAGACATCGACTCGATCGTTTTAGTCGCACACGCCACTAGCCGCGGGATGTGAGCGAGATCTCAAATAGACCAATGGAAATCAGTGGTATTGCTATAGCATCGGGACGCTTCGTCGATTTGCGAACGAGGTCTCAATAGAACAATAGAAATTTGTGATATCGCTGCCGCATCATGACACATAGTCTATTGTACCTTTCCCTGAGTTTGGAATCAACATTAGTGGTTCTTCCGTGAGACAAGGTTCTTAAAGATAAGAAAAAGAGTAAAAGTTATATTTTTTAACTTCTCTATTAATTTCAAGTAAAAATAACAGAAACTTATATATAATTTATATTCTAATTTACCAATTTAACCCCAATTTATCGGCACGCGCACATAAAGTATTAAAAAAAAGGAATCATTAGTCCATTTTCCAAATATTACCAAGAATAAAAGAATAAATCCGCTTAAAAATAGAGGTAATAAGAAAATTTATGAGATAGGGCAAAGAGAATTGTGGTATGGGGAAAGAATAGGTGGAAGAATGAGGGGAGTTAATTTAATAAATAACCCATAAATTCTTTACTTTTGGAAAAAAGGGGGATAATAGTGGGGGAGGCTTTGTTGCGGGTCAACAAACAATTTTCCAACCTCCTTCTCCCTCCCTTTTGCGGGAAAATTGTGAGGGAAAGAATGAGACAAGAGGGGTGGCAAGATAAATAATGGCACGCAATCAGAAGGCAGGAGGGCGGGGCGGTGTTGAGTATCGCACAAGTTTGTACTTGAGCGAGGGGGAGGGGGTCGAGCAACAAACTGTCTACAGTCATGCAACAGCTGATAGATTTCCTTTCCCCACTTTGCAGCGACGTCGTGTTTGAAACGAGTAAAACAAAGTTAGGTTTAAGGCAGTTTCAAGCTGGATGTCTTGAGCTCGTGTCACGTGGCATTCGATAACAATACAAGTAATAAGTATATTCCGTATTATCAAACTAAAATGGAAGGCATCAAGAAAATTTAACTATTTGATTAGTGATCAACTGTTTCAGCAAGATCTATGACGATTTTACGACCTTGTGCGAAAAGCAGTTTTTAAAATATAGTGGTTCGCAAAAATGCTATGACAGACGGAAGACCAAAAATGTACCCTGATGTTCTTGAATTCGGAGTTCGGAGGCATTAAAAAGTTACTTTAGAATTATCACAATGCTTCCGTTATACCTTAGCAAACTTTGGAAGCGAAAACAACCATTAATATTTTGAGGTACATTAAAAATTACATTAAATTAAAATTACAAATTACAAAAGTTAAATTAAAATTAAAATTACAAAAGTTACATTAAAAAATGAGAGGTAGCAGAGCCGTGCGGGTTAAACCACGTCTGCTCGGCCATCACTGAATCATGAGTGAAACGAGATGGGTTTCGATTCCTCGGCGTGACACTGATTTATATGGCTCACTATTGATCACATCATACTCGCTTCGGCGGTACAATGTACAAATGTGTATGATGTGTAAGTGGCTGCAACTCTCTACCGCGGGGCGTAAAAATTGCAAGGTTCGAACAAGTCCTACCCGTTCTAGTAGGAAGTACTAGACTACTACTACTACTACATTAAAAATACTAGGCATCGCTTGGCTCTATCATTGAAGCGAGCGTAATTTAATTTATAGCGGTGTCGCTGTTGGTTTTACTACAAAATGTTATTTGAAAAAAATGTTCGAATCATTGAATAGATAAAGTTAGAATTTTTTCCCATCCTCAAATTCCTATTTTAATTTTGATGCGCACGTTTACGCGAGCATTGCACGCGAACTCTTGGATGGATCACGCTGTCCAACGAACTAGTCCTGAGTATTAGTAGAAGGAACGTGTATACTAAATTTCAACTAAATCGGAAAACTTTTACTCAAGTTATCGTCGTACGTTTCAGACACACAGACAAACACAGATAGACACGGAGCATATTTCGTTAAATGTAAGAAGCTCGCTTCAATTACTTGTCATGGCGTGGCAATGAAATATTTAATATTAAGAAAATAATAAATCATGATGAATATCATAGTAAGGGGTACCTCGGAACTTATTCTCACTTCAGAGGCCACTAAAGTGGCCTCTCCTTATGCTTCGCAGCAGGAGGATGTAGCATTGGACGTGGGTCAGTACTTGGATGAGTGACCGTTCTCAACTAACTGATTTATTATATTCTTAAAAAAACAAAAAAAAAAANCTTTCGGTATTATTAACCGTCACAGTTTAAAAATTCAAAAAAATTGGTAACTTCTAAATGGCGCCAGTAACAAAATGAAATTTGGTGGGCTTGTTTGTCATACAGAGAGGTACATTCGTGCCAAATTTCAACTTCACTGGGCCATTTTCGTTTTATTACGATTTTTTTAAAAATTATTGCTGACTCAGCAAACTGGGTTCAAGATGGCGAAAAAAGTTGATTTTCCGGGCGGCACCACTACAGGTTTTTTTTGTTTGTTTTTTTTTTATTCCGGGGGGCTTTTACACCCGAAGACTCAGGTCACTTAGGCGGGCCCATCGAACAAACCCGGGTTAGAGACCGAAATCTTCACACTTGTGTGAAGATGTGGTCAGTAAGCATGACTCCCCTCCTGGTTTTATTACAACCAGGAGTCACCTTGCGTTATCACACGGCAAGCGCGCTAGCCTCTGAGCCACCCAGGCCCCTACCACTACAGGTTAGGACTGATTTGTCTGCCAAGTTTCTAGGTTCTAGGTTCTCTAGGTTAAGTACCTTGGGAGCTACGATGATAACACATAAATGCACACACATACATACAGACGACATGCTGAAAACCACTTAGGAGGTCTTAAAAACACCCAAAAACTGATAATTCCGTTGAAATCTCGAAAAAAAAATATTGGTGAAAACAATATTTTTCCTACTATAGGTAGTGAGAAAATGTAAAAATAAACGTTGACAAAACATTGGTGCATTAATTTAATTACCAGTCTCTTCTCCCAAAACGGCATTTGCACCAGTAAATAAATTTCTATAGTTCTAGGAATAAAATAATCGATTTAAAGAGCAGTGTGAGCTTTAAGCACCCCAATCAAAAATTAAATCGGTCAACAATTGACGACACCATAATAGCCCAAAGTAAAAAATTAAATAAATTTAGCTCTATTTAAGGTAGAACCGATGAAGGTACGACAAAAAGGACCAAAGTTTCAGATCTTTTAAAATTCAGATGGTTTAAAGTTACCGCTGGTGCAATATGCTTTTCGATACGACTAACAGTATAGCCGCAATAAGCCTCCGAAAAAACTTAAAAGTTGCAACCGCCAAATTTATTTTTTACCATTTCGGAAATCTATCGGTTTCGGACAATTTCCAACCAAACTTCAGCAGTGATCTCCAGATCAAGCAAGTATCGACGGTAGGGATATCCTCATACGATATATATAATTATTACTTTCCATATGTACTG
>KZ651778.1:143323-157096 GCA_001010745.2 Gerris buenoi
AAAAAAAAATTATTAATGTTTCCAAATTCAACGTCCTCTTAAATTATCACAAGAGTCACATTATTTTTATGGCATTTGTTTTAATGCTCACAGAATTTGAGTATTAAAAACATTAAAATAAAACTTTATGTAAGATTTACAACACACATACTTTTAAAATCAATGAATTTACACTTTATGTTATGCTCATACTAATATATCTTAATTTACACTTAATTAATATATCGATTAGTTAAGATTGATTAAAAGGACCGTCTGTTGGAACACCGATACTGTATGTTAGGTTTGTTCCAACCACACTTCAAACTGGTTTGAAACTGTCCGACACATGCGCATCGGACACCACTTGAACGTTTTTTGCTAATGCACATGCGTGGTACAGTTTGAATCTAGTTTGAAACTAGTTTGAAGTGTGGTTGGAACAAACCTGTTGGAAACAAAATGCGAAAGTTATATTAGTCTTATCACCAAGGTTGTATATAATAAACGTTCCACGCCAGAAACAAAATTTATTAAAATGTCGACTCGTATATTGAAATTTCTTTAGAACTTTATTGTAAGTAAATTTCATAATTTAAATTTAAGTTATTTTAAGTACTAATATTAATTTTAAACTATAATTATTATCTCCAGTGGTTTTAAACAGTTTAAATCAATATTAATAAATAAATGTTCCCTCTCATCGTACTTCAAAAGAAAGTATAAAACCACTCAAAACATCAAACCTTCAAATTCCTGTATATATCGGTTTAATTAATTTCACCTAATTAAAATCAACCAATACAATATTTCCTGATACGTGAACAATAGTTCCACCCTATTAAACCAGGTAAAGTACAATAGATTTTTAAATACTTTAAACTTTAGTATCCAAATTAATAATGATTAAAATCAATAGGTATCAAACATTTTCCGAAAGTTAAATTTTACTTAAAATCAGCTCAATTAAATAAACCAACAAAAGAATATTAATAAAATTACAAGATAAAAAGAACTTTTTACTGGTCTTATATTACTTTGCTTTGTAAGTTTCATCGCACACCTATTACCCAAATTTTGAGCCATTTCCCGTCACTCAATCTTCCCCAAATTTTGCACATAGATACAACTAAGGTGAAGAATACAGAAACCAAAATAATAATAATAAAAAAACAAAATGGCGTCAAATTTATTTGATTTTTAAGTTTCATCGCACACCTATTACCCCAATTTTGAACCACTTCCCGTCATTCAATCTTCCCCAAATTTTGCACATAGATACAACTAAGGTGAAGAATACAGAAACCAAAATAATAATAATAAAAAAACAAAATGGCGTCAAATTTATTTGCTTTTAAAGTTTCATCGCACACCTATTACCCCAATTTTGAACCACTTACCGTCATTCAATCTTCCCAACATTTTGCACATAGATACAACTAAGGTGAAGAATACAGAAACCAAAATAATAATAATAAAAAAACAATATGGCGTCAAATTTATTTGCTTATAAAGTTTCATCGCACACCTATTACCCCAATTTTGAAACACTTCCCGTCATTCAATCTTCCACAAATTGTGCACATAGATACAACTAAGGTGAAGAATACAGAAACCAAAGAAAAAAAAAAAAATTGAAAATAAGACCAGTTTTGAAAAATGGAATTTTTATATTAATTATTATATACTAAGTTTTTAACTTTTCTTTTGACTAAATAAAGAAATAAATTTGAATCCCGTCAAAATGAAGATTGTAAATATGGGATATGTCAAAACAAATAAAATAACTTGCGGATTTTTTCCGAACTAACATTCCATACAGCAAAATTTGCTGAAAACTAATTAAATTATGCTGAAAGATGTTCTGAGCTACTCTAAAAGTTCCAAATGCCTAGCTACTCGGGAAGTTAGTTAAAAATCGATTGCAAGATTTGTACTAGACAAACAAACAAACAAACAAGAACGCAAGCTAATAAAAACGTAGTAATAAAAGTAGGTTTAAGTTATAGTCATACACAATTATTTAAATATTTGTTGTCGAACTATTAAATTATTAGAACAACTTATCAATAGTACAACTAAAGTATTAATTCTTAATATATCTTGTAGTGTTTAGATGCTATGTTACTTATTAAATTAACAGTTAGTGTAAGATGATGTTATTTATTAAATAAACTTTTTAAACAACTGGAAGAATAATCTTGAACATAAGTACAAGATTGTACTTATGTCCAAAAAATTACAAACTATACCTGCATTTTTCTGTTGAGTGCTTGAAAAATTCTTCAACTTAAAATTTAGTAGAAAATAACAGAACAAGAAGAACAATTGAAACGAGGCGCTTTCAGCTTAAGTTACTTGTTATCTGAGATCGTTCATCAAAGTCAGTTTGATGAAAGGGAGTTACCAGTTACAAAGAAGGCAATGGATGTAACAATTGGAATGACGGCAGATCTAAATTAATGATTTTGGATCTGTAACTATAGCAATACACGGAAGCGAAAATGCCGAAAGATCAAAAGAAAAATTTATTTGTTACACCGATTTCAAACTCAAATATGTTGATTTTGATGTAGATAAATCGTTATACTCATCTATTGTTAAATTGGTCAACATTAATTTGAATGGTCACACGTGTAAACGTTAATGTCAGACAGACTATCAAAAGACTGGCGTACTTTGTTGAATTTAAAAAGCTCGCTTCGCTTGCTTCAACTGTTTCAAACATAGTACCTAAAGATGCTAGGTACTAAGAATAAGATGCTATTTTACCTTATAAACATGTATATCGAAATTAATATTTATGAACTAATAAATATAAAGTAGTATTTCTTTATTTTATATATCATGTAATCTTTAGGTACTATGTTTGAAACAGTTGAAGCAAGCGAAGCGAGCTTTTTAAATTCAACAAAGTACGCCAGTCTTTTGATAGTCTGTCTGACATTAACGTTTACACGTATGACCATTCAAATTAATGTTGACCAATTTAGTCAAAATTTGGTATGAATATTTGACAAAACAATGCTCGGGATAAGATTGGTTTAATAAGTTGGTTAGCGTTATTCGTCGAAGTGTTCCCGCGCAACCCCCGCGTAAACGTGAGCTTTACATTTAAAATTGGAATTTTAGGACAAGAAAAGATTCTCCTTTAGTCTGTCATCGAAACAAAAAATGTTATCACACACATTGTTTAGGTAAAACCAACAGCGACACCGCTATGATGTCATAAAGATTGCTAAATTCTTTTAATTTTTAATTTTCTTTTAAGGTCTTAAAAAGAGTAACTAACGATTTTAACAATATCTTACGTTCTAACGTATCGATTTTAATCGAACTTCATATAGAATTGAAACTGGAATGTAAAATTTCAACTACAAGCAGAAGTTTTTGTGTAATGATGATATAAATTTATAATAATATTTAAAAGAAGCTGCGGTCAGTGTCGGTTAGGTTAAAACCCCACTCGCAGCACAACTGTCGTATCACATTGACTCGTGGGACTGAGTGTCGCGCGACTATGTTGGTGGCTGGCCAATGCCTAGTTTAAGGGCCACTTTACTATCTTCTATCTATATCATTCATCATGAGTTACTATTTTCTTAATATTCAATATTTATTGTATTGCTCGCTTCAATGATAAAATATGCCTTGATAATATAAATTAAAAATGCATATTAGTTTTGACATTATGAATTAAAAGACAACATTGTTACGTAAAAGGAAGCTAAAACTAAACTAGAAAATGAAGTTAGCCTCTCAAAATATTTTCCTCACCCTATGTTAGCATTTCTAAACCACCCCCCTCCTCCATGTGATAACAACATTAGTTGCAACAATGATGTAATTGATCGGTTCTGTAAAGAGACAGAAGACATGACCTTTTCCACTGGGGAGACAAGAGTCCGGGAGAAGAGAGGGGGACCGTTATACCCGTTATATATCAGCTAACTTGGGCTCCTACCTGGGCTAGGTCTTAGAACCGCACCCAAGACTTCCCTTCGCCTTCCCTTGCAGCCAAACATACGAAATCCTTTACCTTCTAGACCGCAGTGGAAGCTTATTAACCGAACCATCCTCTGTAGAGACCACCCTCATACCACGGACCAGAAGAGGATTTCCCCTACAATACCCTTTCCTCCTGCAGACTCCCATTTTCTTCATTTAGTCTAGGATTTCTTTCCTAACTTGCTCCTCGTATACCATCACTAACTCACTTCTCCCGTTTTATAACTTAGCGATAACCTCACCTTATTTGTAATAACCTTTGTTCAAAGCCTTAATGTGCTCTTTCTTCAGTAATTCATAATTCTATTTGCTTTGTTACATATATACACACACATTTTATTCCTTCTTATGTACTAAATACACACACACACACGTTATACATAACTAAGAGGATTATTGACTGATATAATTAAATAAATAGTGAGGTTAGCGGAGATCAGTCAAAAGTAAAATAAAATTTAAAAATTTGATTACCGACAGACATTCAAACTGTATACAAATAAGTAATTGCTAATTACTAATTATTTATACAATATGAGTTTGCAATGTATTGTTATAATACATCATTAGGCACCATAACATCTAAACACTACAGGATAAAATATAAAGGATTACCATTTTAGTTTCAGATAGTTTGAAAGTTTATTAAATTTAGAAGATTTTGTAAACTTTTACATTCTCAATTTGATTGGGAAAATCAGCCGTACCCGGTATATATTTTTTACCCACTTTTGATCTGGGTTACCAATTGAAGAGTGGTGTTATGTTTTCCACAAGTAATTTAGTCTTAGAAAAAGTACCTCACCAGTGTGTAGAATTGATAATATCACTTAGTCTAATTAAAGTCAATGGGATATTGTCAATTTGATTAAAAAGGAAACAAATTCAAAGTCTAAGTCTAAACAATCAAGAAAATGACAGCGGAATTTAACAAGAGTATAAAGATGTTAGATAAACTAAGAAGAGGCTTGTTAGCGATATCAGTGGCGAGAGCACATGTAATTGTATTTGTAATTGTTTTAGTTTTATTCGCTCGGTAAATTAACATATTATTTAAACTAATGATATAAGTAAGGAGTTTAATGCAACCCTATTTTACATGAAAACATTATTAATTTTAACATTTATTTGGGATCGTACTATCGAAGAAGTTAAAGATTGAATGTATTTGATAAGCCTTTATCAGTCCTGCCTTTCAGGGGCATAAATAAATAAACATTTTCTAATTTTCTTTATTTAGTTCTTGAACCCTTTATTTTAATATTAATTTATATAATAAAACATACACATCCCACTGTTTTATAATAAAAAGTTAAGAAATAAACAGTTAATTTTATTAATTAAAAAAAATAATAATAAAAAAATAAATAATAAATGAAACGAAGAGAAAGAAGCGAGAAAAAGAGAAAAGGATAGAAATTATATAAAGAGCATAATAAAAAATGTTACATTTCTCGCTCAAATGACCTACCTAAAGTAGAGTAAACAAAAAAATTTGGGGAGGGGGTTATATGAAAAAAATAATAAAAATTCGCCGACTTTGACGGTTTTTTTTTCCTGGGTACAAAAAAAGCGAGCACGAATTTTGTTTAACCCCTCTTTAACTCTCACAGGGCAATCCATATCTGAAAGAGTAGGGGATGGAAAAAAAGGGGGAATAACTCAGAAACGGAATATCTGATCAAAACAAAAAATGAAACAGGATAAAAAAAGAAAAAAATAGAAAGAAGGGTGCATCATTATTATTACTGAGTTTTAGATCCAAGGTAAAGGGAGGGTGCATGGATTATCAAATTCTAAATTCTCATCTTTTTCATNTGACCTTTTCCACTGGGGAGACAAGAGTCCGTGTCTCTTTGGTGTGATAACAACATTAGTTGCAACAATGATGTAATTGATCGGTTCTGTAAAGAGACAGAAGACATGACCTCTTCCACTGGAGAGACATGACTCCGTGTCTCGTTAGTGTGATAACAACAAAAATGACGTAATTGATCGGTTCTGTAAAGAGACAGAAGACATGACCTTTTCCACTGGGGAGACAAGAGTCCGTGTCTCTTTGGTGTGATAACAACATTAGTTGCAACAATGATGTAATTGATCGGTTCTGTAAAGAGACAAAAGACATGACCTTTTCCACTGGGGAGACAAGAGTCCGTGTCTCTTTGGTGTGAAAGCAATATTTGTTGTTAGCAATAATATATTGGAACGGTTCAGTAAAGAGACATGTAATGTGTCCCTTGTCTTTTTAGTGTGAATGTTCTCTTAAAAGATAATGGACGATTAAACGAGGTATTGAAGAGTAAATAAAGAATACGTAACTATTAAAATATCACACTTAATATTTTCAAGATGGTGGACGATTAAAAAAAACCGTTGTTTTTTAGTAAGCATGACATGTTCTACATCATTTTGAACTCGAAGAGCTAGAAAATTTCCATCATTTGCCAGCATTTCGAAAGCAAATATGGACGAAATGAGAGATTGGAGCAAAAGTAAATGTTTGTGAAGAATGTCACAAACCATTTTAAAGCGTTTTAAGATAGATTATGAATATGTAAGGGTTACCCCCAAAAATATTGGCTATAAATATCGTTTTTCCCTCGTGGGTTCTTTATGTGCCCCATTACTAGTATTATTGAATTACCAATTTTTATTACCTCCTTTATATTTCATTTTTTATTCCTTCCCCCTTCCTCCATCCAGAAAAAAAACGAAAAATTCCTAATATTCCAAAAGTTAAAAATTAATCTTTTTTTAACCCCCTTTTCACTTCGCTACTTTTTTTGAATTATTTATTCATAAACTTAGTTCATTTTACTTGAGGAGGGGGGGGGGATGAGATGTCGAATGAATTTCAAAACAAATTGTTGCTTTTATTTTCTTGAACTCTCTTTCTATTTCCATTATTTTCTTTGGGGGAAGAATGTAAAATTTTTCTATGAATACGTAGGTACCTATCTATTACATATTATATTTTTAATCAAACACTAAAAAAGGTATTGTAATATTAGATTAAATTCAAGTAAAACTATACAAATTTTTCCAGGAAAAAATGTAATTATAATAGCGAACAAATATGGAAAACTATCACAGTCTTGTACAAGAAATTTTGTCTGAGTTGTCTCAGAGAATTTTTATTTATTTTTGTTCATTTTTCTGTTTCGGGCCATTTCCCCGTCGGAAAAAAGAAAGGGGAAAGAAAACAAAATTAAGATCCACAGGTCTCTGTATAGATATCACGTTTCACATTGAACCCAAGGTAACACTGACTGACTCTAACCTTCAGTATAACCAACCTAAACCTTTTATCCCTCCCCTATTTTTCTTCTTTTTTGGAGGAGGGGAAGGGTGAAATAAATCCTAATAAAGTTGGCATCGCTGTGAGAAAGGATGGTTTTGGGGCTAACGATTCTTTACCCTAGTTCTAGTATATCCCAACCCCCCTGCTTCTTACGGTTTAGGATTTAAGATGCTGTTTTATTTTAGGGTTTAAAAATAAGTCTAACACAGGGAAATTCATAAATAAAAATGTATATAAATTATTTATTTTAATCTGATACATATGTCTTTTTTAACATATTTTTATTTTAAGTCCATTTATAAACATTTTTCATTGAAATTAATAAAAGTAAAGGGGTTTGAAAGAGTTTGATTCTTCGACATAAGTATTCAGGAACTCATTCTCCAGTAAGCATGTTATCAATCCTCGTTTGATCATCTCATCGTCCAATGAATTCGTAAATGATAATCATACTGCAGAAATTATGCTCCAATTGCCCATTACAACACCATTTCAAAGACACTATCAATCAAATCTGCGTTGAAATGATCATACATACTACAGTAATTATCCTATCAGTTCTCGTTTGATCATTGTCTAATCATTAGATAGACGATGATTTTGACTCTAATGAGTCCAAAATTGATGATCATACTGCAGTAATATATCTGGAAATGCCCATTGTAAGATCATCTCATAGGCGCTATCTATAGAATTACTACATTTGACTAGCATTACATCATTAGAATTACTTCATTTGATTATCATACTGCAGTGATTATCCTTTCAAAATTTACCCTACTTCAGAATTACATTTTAAAAATTCCACATTTGATGAGCTTACAGCATAAATTATGCTGTCAATTTTCTCTTGGAAATCGTTTTTAAGTAATCAAATAAATCCTCATTTGATAATCATAGAAGAATGATTTTTTTTTACCGCAATCCCCATTTGATAACCCTGTTGAAGTAATTATCCAACAATCTCCACTTAATGTTCAGTCGTTCTATATTCAGGTTTAAATCCACACTTAAGAAACACACGATCCAAGTATACTTGGACCAAGTCAGCTTTTACTCTACTTTGACGTAACTTGGATCGTGTAAACAGAGTATCCAAGCCAACTTGGACATCCAAGATGAGTTTGAGGGGCTCCATCAAAGTAGACTTTGAAAAACAAAAATGGCGCCTACCCGACAAATTATGAGAACGAGCTGTCGAAAAATGACAGATGTGAGGTTTAGCTGGGTTTTGCATACTAGGAGAATAAAAAAATAAGCACAATTTAATTGGAAAGTTCTAGAGAACAATTCATACAATCTATCGTAACCTCTACTTTATAGTGCATCAAAGCTCCACAAATACTTGGACCATGTGGATTTGATCAAAGTTACTTGGACTAAGTACACTTGGATCTTGTAAACCAGGCTTTAAAGTCACGGTCTATTCAATCCGCATTCTGAAATCATATTTCCCTCTTGATGTACAATTCTTTATTTATCATTGAATCTGTACTTTAAGATCGGTCATCCAGTTATACATGTATGTCACTATTTTTCTTGTTATCCATCATTTCTCTGTTTTAACCGATGCTTGTATTTTCCTGTTTACCTTTTTATCCTTATCACTTTAGCATGGTAAAAACAAAAAAAGCCAGAGAGAATTGCCTTTACCGTATCCGTTATCCTTTCTTTTTTTGCCAAATACTGGAATCTCAAGGAAACAGTTGCTTTTTATTTTCCTCTTCCAGTACCGAGAAAGTGGCCTTCTTTCCACCTGCAATGATATCCATTCGACCAGACTCAAGGAATCCTTGAGATTCGTCGACCAGTTGTAAGAGCTTCATCCCTTTTTTGCCCTATTATATCCAACGAGGGTCTTGGATCTTCACGCTTGACCTCACCTTCCTCCTTGTTACCCCATTCCATCATCCCCTTCTATGTTAACTCTTTTCCTTCTTCTCGGGCCCTGTTTCCTCAATCCCGGTAGAAATACCAGGTGGAAAGCTGTTCCAGGATAATACTTCTCATGTCTTTTTTAACTTTTGCTTATTTTCCCCTTTACTTTTAAATGCTACTTATAGACATTCCTTTTATATTGACAAAAGGACACTGACTTCATTTATTGTGTAATAACAGCAAAATACGGTACACGACTCAATATCTTTCATATCCATTTGTCGTTGTCCTTAGGTAACTAATTATATTATCAAAACAATAAAAATTATCCGTGGCGCAAAAGCTCATGGCAGACTTATACCTGCCAAAGAGCCTATACAATATAACTGTATGTAATGGTAATGGATGACACGGGCTTGGCTTTTCGCTCTTCAGCTGTTTACAAATGATAATTGGGATTTATAACTGAATAGTCGTCACTTAACTTAAGTAACTACCTATTTAAATGGCAAAGCAGGGTGAAAACTCCCACAGTGAGGCACCTTGCAGGAGTAGGGAATCAAACCAGGATCTCTTACTTCCAAAGCAAGAATGACGGCATGAAGCTACCAGGGTACTCTTTGCTAATAAAATAACAATAAACAAATGTTGACAGGCGATCGAAATAGAGCGAATCACAGAAAACAAACATAAGCCTAGATATAAATGAGGGAGAATCAATGCAAATGTAATAACTACGAGTATTTATTTGCACTTTAATAACATATCTTAACACACATTCGTAATAAATATGTACTTATAATTAGTTTACATACCAGCGTTATTATTAGCTGTTATGAGTCGAATGATTTATTGAAACTTATAATTTTATTTTTCTGTAGTACTAAGATTATTATTATTTATTTATTTTTTTTAATTTTTATATTATATCTTTGATGGTTAAAAAATAACACGCTTTTTAGTCTAACCTCTTTCTATAAAAGATAATCCTTAAATACAAATATTTTTTCATTCATAAGTGTTAAGAGGATTTACTATTAATATATCTTGAGTATCTACATTGAGTCGTATGTAATATTTAAAGAGGATATCTTCACTTCAAATTATCTGTTTAACAGATGGACAAAAGTCTATTTTATTGTGCACTTTTAAATTTCAGTCAAAGAGATTCAAGACTGTCTACATTTTTTTAAAAAATATTAATCAAATATATAGCGATCAGAAAGGTGGAAGAAAGTAGCATATTATTTTTTTTATACTTCTCGAAGTTACAATTTTTTTATTTTTTGTAAAAATAGAGGTATAAGTCTTGAAGTTAACACAACAAAACTTGAGATGAAGAAAGAGATGAGAAGAGTATGAAAGAAGTAGGAGAAGGTAACTGTTCAATCAAGAAGAATTGAAGTCGGTCGTTCTTCCACGAAACAGAACTGCGAGGGTGAGGGCAAGATATCCCTTCGGTAGTCCCTCGGGGAATAAGAAAGAGGGGCTCGAAGAAGAAGGATACACAGCCAACAAAATAAAGAGAAAAAGCTTTTCGTTTAAGGATTGTTGTCTGGAGAAAGAGAGAGGGAAGGGTAAGAAGTTTTGGATGCCCAAGGAATATGGTCAGGTGAGGAAAAAAAAGGGGAACAGGTCGGAACCAAAAAGATAAGTCGGCAGGAGAAATAAGAAATCAGAGAAAAGGGATCTTTATAGACAAAACAGCTTGGAATAAGCCATACTGACAAAACTCCTTAAAGATATCGAAAAGAAAATAAACATTAAAAAAAAGCGGCGAAGGTATAGAACTTGTTCCTCGAATAGTTTTATTTTAGAAAAGTACTGCCCAGTCTAGACGTAAAGATATCTTCTTTTTACTTAAGAAAACCAATTTTAAAACCGTCTTTAAGTCAATACCAATTGAATCTGGATTTGATTATCATTCTTCAGTTATTTCCCTATGAATCCTTACTTGAAAGAGGAAGGATTATTCATATGTTTGTGTGCTTGTTAAAGAGAAACAAAAGAAGGTTAAAATTTATTGCTCAATTAAATGTCATTATAATCGGATATGTTCGCAAAAGTTGAGCAACAGACAGACACTGAACTAAAAATGTTCCCTGATGGCTGAAACGGATTTCTGTCTTATATTTTTTTTTAAATCGGACACATAAAAAAAATTCGCTCTTCAAAACGATCACATAGCTTCCGTTAACTTCAATAAGTTCGGAAGCAATTTGTTTAAACAACAATTAATTAAGAAATAACATTTATCTTTAAAATAATAACTAAACAAATGTTTAAGGGAAATAAAGGTATTTATTTCTCAAAATTGTTACGGAAAAGGAACAAAATTAGATAAGTACAAGGTAGCTTGAAAATACTTACAAACTTGGGACTGAACGAAGTATTCCTTGGGTTTAGGACTTAAGACCTCCCTAAGGACAAGGGATGAAGGAGAAAGGGGACTTACTTTACTTACAATCCCTTAATGTTTAATCTCTACACAGTAAAAGGATTAGATATTAATATCTTTAATTCTTAATTTGGATTATTTTCTATTTCGTCCTGAAACAGATAAGCCTCTTGTAATTTTATGATACGGAAAAAACCCTGGAGAAGAGAGGTGGTCTTATCAAGCGTGCTGATTACTGAGCGCTACTTTAGCAGCATTAAAATTTGATCATAATGCCTCCGAGCTTACCGAAGATAACGGAAGCATTGGCATCACTCAAGAGAAAAAGGTCGTTTATACCACTTAATTAAAAAAATTGCTCACAGAAATACCTTTTAGACATCAGGGAACACTTTTGTTTCGTGTCCGTCAGTCAACCATGTTTTTGTCACCGCGCATCCTAAAAACTACTTCTTCAAACTCTACTTTATCTCTTATCCAGACTATTTCCCTTCCACATTCCATCTTTTCTTACTGAGTAAGTCAGATTTAAATATCTTTTAAAACACTTTATTAGTTGGGTCAATTAGGGTTTATAGAAGACTCGTAGATAGCAACAACTGGCTATATTTCGTCCCCTATCGAGACATAATCAAACCTAGATCATCACAATCACCATCACAAAGGTCATCACAATCTATAATTAAAATTGATAACGAGGCTATAATATAATATAAATTTTCGATTTTGTTTTACATAACTAAATACTAAAGTGTTTTACCTTCTACACATTTTTGTGTCTTAGACAATCAACATTAAGAACCTAATTGACGAACAACATTGCCTTCTATAAACCCTAATTGACCCAAGTAATAAAGTACTGAATACATAGGGACAACTAACAACTTAAGACTCTTTGTTTTAACTCTTAAACAGTCTATTTCACTCACACATTTCATCTTGTCTAATTAAGCCATGTCTTCAAAGTAGGTAGGATTTAAACCTCTGTTACAACTCTAAACTGACTCTTCCTCTTCCATATTCAATCTCATCTCACTATCTTTTCACCTACTTCTACAGAATAATATAGGACAAAGGCAGGGTGGCGCAGCGTGGATGACCAGATTTTAAATGGTTACCATGTGCTTAATACTAGAGCTAAGAGATTAAAATAAAGCAAATTTTCTAGCAACAAATTTCAAGTATGGAAGATAATATCCGATAAATGACGTCCTTATCGATTTACACATTTTTAGAGGCGCTCGGCGAAGTTGCGCATCACATTCTCTAACATCTCGCCAGGGAATCCGATTTTTTCATCCTCTATTCAAAGGATGAATAGGGGATAAAAAAAATGAAATGGATACTGTCCACATACAAGTATACTTCTAACAAGATGGAGCCACTCACGAGTGTACATGGATTGTTTTCTTGATCATGCGATTTCCCAGAATGGTGTCGTTCTATTGCCGCCACGCTCACCCAACCTCAACCCGTTTTATCGAAATTTTATCTTATGGGGATATCTAGAGACCCAAGAAGTTTATGTCGACAATTCGCGTGCACTTGCCGAGTTGAAGGACGCTATCTGCCAGGAAATCGCTCGAATTCCTGTCAAAATGTCAGAGAACGTGATAAGCAACTTTGCTGAGCGCCTCTAAGAATGTGTAAACCGACAAGGACGACAATTATTGGACATCATCTTCCACACTAGAAAATTTGACTTACGTCCATAACCATTTAGAATGTGGTAATCCGCGCTGCGCCACCCTGTACATAAATTTTTGTACCCATTATTTAAAAAAAAATAAAATAACTATTTTTTAAACTATACTACATTTAGATTGCACCTTACATCAAAATAAATAAAATCTATCAAAATAAAGATAAAGTAACCTTCATCTTCATCATTATCTATCTCGAGTCTCCATCATCAGAGTTATTTTAAATGTTATTTGAAGGATGATAGAAACTCTCCCCATTTTTTCATACAAGCAGCAAGAGGGGTTATCATTATTTCGGTTCGCCGAACTAAGTCAGTTTGAAATAAACGATAGAACGTCTACTGAAGAGGCTTTACAATATATGGATATATTCACATTTGTATTTGCTCATTCTTGACTACTCTTACAGGAAGAAAGTCAAAAAGGGAAAGAAAATATATATATATATATATAGGTATACATAGCTTTTACTTTATTCACCAACCTTCCTCCCCCCCCCCCCC
>KZ651778.1:217501-232457 GCA_001010745.2 Gerris buenoi
TATATATATATATCCTTGCTAATTTTATTACTTAAAACTTTTAAATATCAGTATCTCCTTTACATACTTTCTTTATTAAAAAATGTGCATCATACTCATACAAGAGTTTTTAGAATTCAAACTTCAATATTAAACATTAATATTGAACCATTTCAATGAGATAGTATCTTTATATTACCTCTCATTTTTTAAAATTATTATTATTTCATGAATATAAGTATATTTTTTGGAAGTATACAATAAGTAGGTACATATACTACGAGGAGGGATTGATAAGTAAGGTCTCCAAATGTTTATTTGTAATTCAGGAAACAATAAGTGAAGTAAATTAATTTAATTTTAAAGAAAAAATATAATTTTTTATTATAATCACCGTTTAATGTAACAAACTCCTCCAAATAATACATTTTTTCAATCTATTAACGAAAAATTCTACGTTTTGTTTTTTAATCCGTGACCGTACTTCCATTATCTGTCGAAAAGATTTTATCTTTAAGGACCAAAAGGACCTTTTATGGATCAGTCCACAAGACTTTTCCCCAAGTTGAAAGAACACCTTAAGCCGGGTTTACACGGGTATAGTAAACAGGAGAGTAGAGTATCGAGTAGAGTGCACTCTACTTCCCACTCTACTGAGCATTTTCCGGGTTTCTACGGGTAGAGTTACTCTACTCGCTACTCTACTATCCTGTTTACTCTACCCGTGTAAACCCGGCTTTAAAGATCAAAACTTTCCGACAAATTATGGAAGTACGGTCACGGATTAAGAGAACAAAACGTATAATTTTTCGTCAATAGATTGAAAAAATGGATTTCACGTTTGAAGAAGTTCGTTACATTAAACGGTGATTACGTTTAAGAATGATAATTTTCCTTGAAAGTTAAATAAATTTACTTCACTTTTATGCTAATTATTAATTGTTATTGCTTCCTGAATTATAAATAAATATTTGGAGACCTTACTTATCAATCCTCCCTCATATATGTATATGTAAAGAAATATAGCTAATATAGCTACGATGTGTAATGGAAAATTATAATCTCATTTTTCTCAGGGAAATGTACGATATATAGGGGAAAAATGATAATTCCTTTTTCCTTCTAAGATAAGCTGATTTTTTAAAACTGTGACTTTTTTTGGCTTTATAGTTCCCCACACACTTTTTTCATTTCACATAAAAAAAGATAGCCAAAAACTTCAAAAAAAAACCTTCTTCTCTTGACAAGAAAAAGCGTTATAATGGAGAGAAAATTGTGGGAAAAAGAAAAGTGGAAGGGTAGGGGTATTTTTCGAAGAATGAAACTTTCTGGGCGCAAAAGTGGTTTGATGTCTTTTTAAGTATGACAATGTAATTTGCCGCCTCTTTATCATCTTATTCTCTTTTGATTGTTTCCAACCCCTTTTATTCTTCTTGCTTCTATAAGGATGGAAAAAGTTGCTTTTTTTGGGCGGGGGGGAAATAGAGTTGCAAAAAAGGGAGGGAAAAAGAAAATTTGAATATGAAAATCCGAAGAAGAAAAAGAAAATCTTGCAGATTGTGTCCTTTTTTTATTGTCTTTATTTTTTGATTGATAAGAAAAAAATAGAGAACAAAATGGATTTTTTTAAAAAAGTGTATTAATTAGAAATATATTATATATAATATAGAGTAGAAATAATTAGAGGTATATAGTTTCATCGTTTCCTACGACTGGACGAATGGTCACATAAGTATAAAAAAAATTTTACTGAGATGGATTTCAAGATATGATTGTTAAAAAAAAAAATAGCAACAAAATAGGAGCCAATATTCAACATACGTATATAGAAGATGAAATTAATTTAATGTCATCAGTGAGTTTACATAATAAATTTCATTAAAATCGGATAAGAAGTTCTAAAATAGAAAAGTTTTAATAGAAATAAAAGTTTGCGAACATGTAAAACATAAATGTGCAAATAAAGTTGTAATTATTTTAGGAAAACCATTACTACACTGATAGACACATGAGTATAAAATATAGTATAATGAGATTGATTTTCAAAGAATGAGCTGTTACTAGATCATTAGGTTATGCGCATGTACAAGTGAAAGGAAAGTATCAATTTAGCAAACTTCAATGAGCGCAGATGGTTCAAATTATTAAGAGACAATTTATGGGCTATATTTAAGAAATCAATCAAATGTCTTAAAAAGTCAGATGAGTTATTTTAAAGCTATAAGTGACAAAGAGAAAAACATTTGTGAGCATGTGAAAGAAAAACCAATAGGGTGCAAATCTGTTGAAATTTATATTGCACCAACAATGGACAAACTATGATCCAAATTTCATGTAATTCAAATATTTTAACATTTTAAATATTGTTTTTGTTATTGTAGGCCTGAAGATGCCCAGGTATGGGCGAAATATAGCCAAAAATATTTGTAAATGAAAATATTTTTATTTTTATTTTCAACCCTTTATCCCTGAAGACCCAACATTAAGAAGATTTCATGAAATAATACGGGATCAATCAAAGAAAATTGACAAAAATATTTTTTAAGATATATTGGTTCGCAAAAAAAAAAATTGTGGACAGACCGACTGACAAATAGGATACCAAAAATGTTTTCTGATGTTTGAAAAGGATGTCTGTCTTGGAATTTTTGAATTCTTCATAACAATTTTCGTGCTTCCGAACGACTGCATATAGCTTCCGTTATTTTTGGTAAGATCGGAAGCAAAATTTAGTTGAGATACACACAGAATTTTATTTATGAATAAAGATAAAAATCTGAAGAATAAAAATGGTGGTTTAAAGACTGCTTTCTACAAATTGCTGTTTTATACAAACTGCTTTATAGTTTATATAATAACATTAGTTTTGGCGAAACACGTCTTTCTTTATTCCTTCTTAACTAATACAATAAAGTTTTTTAGATAAAACACGTATTTCTTTATTCCTGCTCAACTATGCAATAAAGCAATTATAGATAAAGGTCTTTCTAAATTCCTTATCAAGAGGCTTCCATGCTCATCTAGGGAAACTAATAACTTTTAATTCTACTTTTCAGATTAAATATTTAAATTTCAAATCAAAAATTAATTATAATAATAAATAATAAAGTTGATTTTAAAATGAACCATACATGAAATTCCGTTGAATTGAGAGAGAAAAAAATGAAGGGAAAGTACTTTTGTATTCTATTTCAATTGTTTGTTGAAAACCTCTCCCTTCCTTCATCCACTCAACGTTTTGAGGAAAACGTAGCAAAGAAGGAAATGAAGAGTATTAGTTTCATAAATAAATAGGTAGTATCTGTTTTCCCCTGCCTCACATTTCTACCCCGCTTCGAGTTTTCCTTCACATGCTATTTGCTTCTTTTGTTTTTTCATGAATGGTTGAGAAGGGGTTGAGGAATGAGGAAGGTTTTTACCTCACCATCCCCTTTTCAGCACACATGATACACTGTTGGGGTCCGGGAGGATGATGAGGCAAAGCCTTACTTGCCTCACTTTGTTCCTCCCCGTCAAAAAACTATTGTTTTCATTATTTTTATTATCTATTTTTTTTTCTTTCTAGTTTTCTGATTACTTGTTTCTTTTTTGATTAATTAACAGTAGTATTGAATTGCATATTTATTAAATATATGTTAATGTTTTTCCTTTTCATTTTATCCAAGGTAACGAAAGCAATGTGGTCATTTTGGAGATTGAAATGCTTTATGCCTCCGAATTAGATATTTCTTAGACAAAAAAAATGGGGAGGCACCAAATTAGAATAGGTGATAAATCCCCCTACCTCCAAGAAAAAAAACCATTTACTAAAATTACAAACTCCAAGATGAGATCTTAGAACAAAAGAGGTAGAAGGTAAGAGAACGGGTAGAGGTTAGACTGAAAAATAACGACATCACGAATATTCGCCATAAATTTTTACCACCCTGAGGCGACACTCGCTCACTCCCCCCCCCCTCCCACCCCAATGATAAATAGAATTTTATTCCTCCTTCCACCCAACTCTTAACCCTTCACAAAAAACCCTATATCTAAAAAGACGAACGTTTTTTTTTAAAAAAAAACAAGAAAAAAAAACAAACGACAAAATATTATATATTTGAGAATAACGTTTGGAAAAATGACAGTAAGAGAAAGAAAATAAATGGAAATTATAATGTAACAGGAAAAGAAGATTTCTTCACCATAAAGATAACATGTGGGTAATGGGAAAACTGAGTGAAGTGATACATAAAATAAATAAAAAATCATATAAATATTAAAGGTACAAATATAAATAGGACTATAAGGGTAAAGGGGAAGCTAAGGATAGAGTATTCTAGGAATGAAAGCAGCGTAGGCCTTAAAACCAGCCATTTAAGGCTACCAAAGACTAGAGACTTTCTTTCTCCATCAGTTATCTAGTAAACTAAGCCCTAGCATAGAACCAGAATCACACGAGGAGTCCGATTCTAGCTTTGGGGGTGTACACTTAATATTACACACATATAATACGTACATCCAATGTATATTGTGAAGTTTGCAACTCCAGAGCTGAAATCGGACTTCTCGTCTGGGCTAGGGCTTAGCCTGATAATTTCTTGGTGTGGAGAAAGTACCACAAGACAAAAATTTAAGCCTTTGCGAACCTAAGGTCTTCACTGATTTCCTATAGTATTTTCAGAATTAGAACTCATTCTGACAGCGAAGTAAAACCGAAATAATAATGAAGTAAAGAACCAATGAGAGCTCAAGATTGTGTCATCTGACCTTGTAGTAGTCAAAATGTCAAGCTTTCTATGGCTCTCTTTTCGCTTTTCCCGCTCTGTCAGAATCAATTCTAATTGTAAGACTACTGTATGGGATCGGCATCTCAATTTCATCAGTTGGATAATACAGCGTTCACGACAAAACAAAAGGGATAATAGAGGATCAACTTCTTCAGTCTAAAGTAGCATCCACGACCAACGGAGGCCACTTCACTTAAGTGGCTATCTATTTATATCACGATAACTTGTGAACACCTAACGTGGCATCCCATAGCCAGTTAAGAATTGAACCCGGAACCTCTTGCTTCCAAAGCCCATGTGATACCAAAGAGCGATCACAGACCTACATTGAAGAATGATGGGGTATTGGCGAATCAACTTCATTGGCCGTATAGTATAATAACCACGCCAACGGAGGCCAATTCACTTAAGAAGCTATTGGTCTCCTAGTTTAAAGTAGTATCGTGGGTCCTCTCCTAACCCCCTTAGCTAAGTCAGATTTGGAAATCAAACACAGACCTCTATGGTGACATGTGTTATCGGAAGCAATGTCCTACCAGATCCAATCAACAAGTCACAAAAAAAAATTTAGTTTAGGTCCAAGTGAGAAACTAACTTCTTTGGTTCTTTGTCATAACTACCACCGATATTTTCAGAAATCTTTCTTTTCACATTATGATTCTAATTATAAGACTGTATTTAAATTTACCTGATTCTTTCCTTTGAGTACAAGAACGTTGGTGACACGTCCAAAGGGAATACCAAGGTGGATAACCTCTGCCTCTGTGACTTCATGAGGAATGTTCCTGATGTGAACAACACGTGAGGGTTTGCCCACACCCTTGTCAAGCTTAGCCTGTTGACAAACAAAACAAATAACTCCATTAAATAAATGTTAAATTAAAATAAGCATTATAAGGTCTTAAAAGAAAACGAGATTAAAGGTTGCATTTAAAAAAATTAAAAAGCTGAGGCTACAGTATCAATTTATTTATTGGTTCAGTGCGTACCGAAGGAAACGGAAGTATTGTGATAATTCTGAAGCCTCAAAATTCACTATTTCCTTAACCAAACTGCAATTTAGACATCAGGGAACATATCTGGTCTGTTCTCCAAGAGTTTTGGTATAATTTAAACAATTTTAAATGTTACATATTTTAATTATAAAACCAAGAAGATCGGGTGGCCAGAGGTGATATGCATCAAGGTATGTGGGAAGATTACATGGGACGTAAAATCATTGCGATGAGTGGATATTGTTTACATGGTATTTTGTATAACGGGTTATGACTAGATCACAAACAAGGGAGACTTGAATGATAGTACAGAGGATATTAAAGATATTATATTGTAAAGATTCATTGGGTTTGGGTATCTAGAATAGGATTTTTGATGAAAAGAATTGGAGTTCCTAAGAGTCGGAACGCTTACTGTGCAGCTCCATATTTCAATACCATATGCAATACATATGCTATAAGTTATTTAGAGACTAAAATTACATAAATAACAATGATTTTAAAGAAATAATAGGTTGTTTTGACTAAGATTCTGTGGTACCACTTCATAATTATGACTAGAGAGGTTTATGAAAGGGACACAACAATAATATTGTTACCACAATTTTATATATTTAAACAGTGTATATTTTATATAATCATCTTCAGTGTAGTGTAAGCGTTAGCATAGTGAGTGAGATATAATAGTCTAATGGTCTAAAGTCTAAAGGCTAATAGTGAAAGACTATAGTCTTTTTCTCACTATGCTAACACTTACACTGAAGAAAATATAAATGTCGAAACGCGTCTGTTTAATCATATAAAATTGTGGTGACAATATTGTTGTGTTACTTTTTATTGATCTCTCTAGTCATAATTATATTTTAAGGTTTTATTTCTAGGGATGTATTAATGTGCTAACCTATGATAGGGACACCTTTTACTACAGACGTACATAAATATAAATATTTTGGTGGTTTTTAATGGAACGAACATACACACACACATTTATATATTATAAACACTAGGCAATATAGTAGATATTATACATGTATGGGATGGCTATTGCCTACCATCATTGGTGTGTCGGACATATTAAGCCCCCCTTTACGAACATAATGCATTAATCCAATATCTCTAATCGCACTTAGGCCCCTACTAATGCTTTAAGGTATGGACCCTACCAAACCTTCCATTCCTAAGCCCGCAGTATTGAACGTCAAAACTTGCATATAATCCTATTGGTTCTGATAATTAGAGGGCGTTTAAAGACTTGTTATTTAATTAACATTTAATATTTTCCATAATTATTACAGAATTATAACAGAATAAAAGTATAATAAACAGTAAAAAAAAATAATCCGACAACTTAAAACACTCAAAAAAGGCGACACTCGAAACAAAATGTTGATATCTCTTAACATTCTGTTTATATATAGTAATAAAATTATAATATGTATTTATTAGTTTTAACTTATGTACTAACATAGGTTAAATATAAAATAATAACACTCGACCATCTAAGATACTGGTTACAACACAACCCAGTATAACACAATACAAAAAATTTTTTTTATTAGCAGACATGCAAGTAACGTTAATATTTTTATAGGTAGGGAATAATTTTTTCTCAACATGTAGCTACACTAAATTCGAAATAATCTGCACCTACAGACAGACATTTTTTTAAACTTATTTCATTGTTTTTTCTTTCGAAAAAAATAAAACTTTATCACTGATTCTTATTCACAACTGAAAGAATAAAGAAAAGGAGTAAGTTTAAGAAATATGTGAGAAAATAAAATATTTAGGGAAAACTAATCGACTGGAAACATGGTAAAAAAATCTAGCTTTACTAAACGTTTACAAATGATACCCAATTTCCTTAGAAGATTAAAAAAGACCCTTCCTTAGCCCTAAAATATATCCTAAGGCATCAATCTTGGTGGACTTGTTCTTATATGTAGATTTAGAAATCGGCATATATATAGTGCGAGCGTGCGTTTGCTTTTAAGTGAATATTTTAACTTATCGAAAGTAGAACTATAATATTTACATGTAATATAACCAGATGATGTAATGCAGAGGTATAGAAGTCTACAATGTAAAATCTTAATTGTACTACTACTACAATAATAGTAATGATTCTTCTCTATATTCTGTTGTGTTTAGATGATGTAACCAGATAATTTCATGTATTAAAAAAATATACATTGTAAACTCTTAAATAGTAGAACTGAAGTAGTAATTCTCTATCTTTTATCCTGTAGTAAATAGATTTTATATTCTATGTAACCTGATAATGTAATATACGTTAGGTTTGTTCCAACCTCACTTCAAACTGGTTTGAAACTGTCCGTCGCATGCGCAACGGACCACAATCGATCGTTTTTCGCTAATGCGCATGCGTCGTATAGTTTGAAACTGGTTTGGAACTAGTTTGTTGTGAAAAACTAAGTGTTGTTGGAACAAACCTATTGTTAACAATACATATTTTATAATTTAATTCCAAACTTCAAACTTCTTGATTATTATACTGTAAAACAAACATTTGAATACTTAAGTAATAGAAATAGTTTCTTGGAATATTGTAAACTTTATATTGACATATTGATCATCTATATATGTAGAATGTTTAATTACTTTGTTGTAACTTAAGGATAATTTTACAGTTTGTTTAAACTTAAAAGTTAAATAATTATATCGCTAACTTTCTGTCACGAAGAGATATATTGACATAAGTATTATGAACACCTTAATTCACACAGCTCAGGACTTTGAAATCAAAAATAACTTTATCCCAAAGGGAGATGATTTGAAACATAACTTTGTAATCTCTACACATTCTATTTGTTTTATATTATGTATTTAATTTATTTGCTTTCAATTCTAACTTAAGATAATTATCAATTAATCTGAGCGCGCGGCAGTGCGCAAGACCAAGTTCCATTAAGCATGCGTGCATCTTTAATTAAAACAATACACCCAGTTTTTCTCAACCTATCTCCATTCCTCTTTTTTTTTCCCCTCATATCTCTGCTTCCTCTTAAGATGGGCTTTTGACATGTGAAACATAAATTAAGCTCAAGTAGCTCAGGACCCTGTAAAAAAACCCCTTATTATTTAAGCCTTTTCATAAGGGGATAGTTTCAAAGTTTGCATTTTTGTCGCCTGAATATAGCTAGGAACTTAAAATTTGTATCTATAGCCGTGTAACGGACAAAATTCCAAAATGATCAAATTTTTATTTATTTATTTATTATTATTATTATTTTTATTTTTATTATTTATTTATTTATTTTTTTCACTTTTTCCTTAGAACCAAGGCCCTGTCACGTATCCACATTTTTAAAAGTTGATTATTGGGTTGTATATAATTTGAAAGCCCTCAATTTGTACTTTATGGCTCTTGTATTTCTTTATTTTTTCCGATTTGTATCGTAATCATAATATCAAATACATAATATCCTAAACTCGTGTTATTCTTTATCAGTTTAATGTATATGAGGAAAATAAGTGGCCTTACTCTCTCCAGTTCCTTGTAAAAAACTAAGGGTCAAATTTGACTGTTTAAGGAGTTAAAAAAGAGCCCAGTTGTAGACTCCCAAAAATGTCAGCTTACAAAAGTAGTGACATCTATACATTGTGGCCAAACTGCTCTTTTTTAGCCCTTAATCTCATTTCCCTCCTACTTTCATGAGCAAGACTGCTCTTTTATTTTTATTTTTTAACACTTGGCCAGTTTCTAAATGAGACATAAAGCATTAGTATATCATGTAGTTACATAGAAGTTAGTATAGTTAATTTAGGCGCATTTTCGAGGAAAATTGTTCGTATAGGAGAAATAAAGACTTCAGATTTAGTGCCCGAAAGTTTGTTAAACCAGACCCCCTCCCAAAAAAGTCTGTCTATCAAAGTAGATGCATTTACATTGCGGACAAGTCTGTTTCATACCTCATTCCAAAATTGGTCATGTTTTAAGCAATAAAAATGTTTAAAAAAGCAGTCTTGTTCATTAAAATAGGATTGAAGTGAGGTTGAGGACTAAAGAAAGATCAGTTTGGCCATAATGTACAGATATCACAACTTTGATATGCTGATTTTCTTTGGAAGGGGGTCTTGAACGTGGGCCTTTTTCAACTCCCACAGTTAAGAGTTAACTCCACAGTTTAACAGTCAGTTAATTCGACCCAATTTAATGATCAATCATTTAAATATATATCATGTCATATAAGGAGGCTGATCAGTTACTTATTACTTATCCCCTTCCTTATAATTTTTATGTCTTCTTTTGTTATCTCTATAACCTAAAAATCTATTTAGGTACTAGTTAATTACATACCCTCCAGTTGAAAATTACCATCAGCTAACCACCTCGAACCACCTTCCCCAGACAGTTTAAGGTGGCTAGCTAATGATAATTCTAACCAAGAGGGTACGTAATTAACCAGTACACTAATTTTAAGTACCAATATATATCAAGTATCAAGAAAATTTTCCTTTATCCAAATTAATAATTTTATTTTAAATTCACTCAAATATCTACTTCGCCCTTATTATTCTCTCTTCTCAATAACTTTTTTCTTTTACATTGTGACCGTTTGTTCAAACAGATCTTTTGTAGATGTTAACCTTTTACTATCCATTGCTATTTTTGATAGTCGCTTTTTAGCGATCTTATTTTGATTAGTTCTATCCAAAAAGGGTTTTTCAACCTTTTCTGATATAAAGTTCAAAGTAAAAAGATTTTTTTTTAACAATGTAACCTTAGATCTAAAGAGAATCTTTATTTTCTTTATCTAAATGCCCTTCCTTATGTTATTTCTTTTTTGTGTATTTATTGGTTAAGCATTCTTTATATATTTCTTTATTCATGTTATTCTCTCCCCCCCCCCCCTTTAACGTATCCTTTGATAACTGACAAAAAAAAAACAACATTGGAATGTCCATTCTATTGACATCTATAACATAGTTGTGGTTTTTTAACCTAATATAATACGAATATATGCTATTATAGCATATATAAACACACATTCTTTTGATGCTATTGTATTTTAACTGATGTTATTTTTTTTTCTTTCATTTTATCAACTTAATTCATGTCTATCTATAAATTATATCAAACTGATAATATATTAAATGTAACACCCTATCTTATATATTGAACAACGATTAACTCGTACGAATATTATGCTCGATGTAAATTTTGATTATAAAGATTTTAAAAAATTGCTACTTTAGTTGTATATTATAATTTACACAATTTGTGATAGTGAGCGACTTTATTGTGATAGTGTATACCTTATTGCAGTGTGCAAAAACACGGTATTATATTGCTGATATATTATAAGTGTTTAGAGTTTAAAATATACAGTTGAATAAATTATATCATTAGGTAGCATAACTTCTAAACCCACCAGGTAATGGATAAAAGATAAAGAATTATTACTTTTGCTGTAAACAAGATGAGTTTACAAAGTATGCTTTGTAATTTCATTTAAATAAATCCACTAGAATGAGGAATATTTAATAAAGAGGTCATTTTTTTGGGGGGTCTCGTAAAAACTTATATGCTATTGGTTTTCGAAAGTGGAAATATACCAAAAAAAAAAAATTGGCTTGTTAGCAATTTACTATAACGTTTCACATTTACTTCTCACCATTCTTTTAAGTCTATAAGTGCCTACTTCCAATTTTTTTTGACTGATTATATGCTTTTAAAAACAGGAAGATTAAGTAGAGCAGAAATCTACGAAGTTGCAAAATTTAAGTTTTTTTTGTTTTAGTCCCGTTAATACGCTTAGGTCATTAGATTTAAGTTTATTAACGTATAATTATTTCATAAGGTTGTAGAACATGGGAATCACGCTGAAATACAAATATTGTTTTTACCCAGTGAAATAATTGACGAGCGAAGCGAGTAGTGGGCGTAGACCCCCATTTTATTATTATTATAATTACAAAAAAAATGGGTACATTTCATAATTAATTAGAGCAAATTTTTTAAATATGAAATAAATTTATTTATACAAAACAAAAAACTAAATTTCTGCATAAAAAGCAAGTATAGCTTAATGTAACCCCCTACCCACAATCACCCACACACATACTTTACAAACATAATTATACAAAAAATCCCATATATACTCCTTTAAAATACTTTCCCTACGTCCTTTTACATAAACACAAAGGTAAAAAAATAATAATAACACACATACACGTTTATATTTCTTTCAATAAAAAAAAAGTGAAAAAGAAACTCTTAAAAAAACCTTTCAAGCCGCACTTCAAACTTCATTAACATCTCAAAAAAATTAAGACACGCCCACTTCAACTTTGTTCCACTTGCGAGTACGTTTTCCTCTAGTCTACCCTACACCTTTTTACACCTCGTCACACAAAAAAATAAAAAATTAACACGGGTTTTTATTATTATTTTTATTTTTTTTATTTTTTACAAAAATAAAAACCCTCAATTTTTTACCTTTTTCTTTATTTTGAACTTTTCCTCTTTATAGTCTTACCCGTTTGTATAATTTTTTGTTTTGGGTTCTCACTACATACGCCGTGTTATTTTTCAGTACTCTTTCAAACAAATCTTCACTTCTTTCATTTTCAAGCCACACACTACCTTATAATATACACACACACACACACATATATATANATAAAATTGTTTTGTTTTCTTTTTTCTTGGTTTTTTGGTCTTAATAATCGAGTTAATTATTAAATTTCTTAATCAGGCAAAGACTTTAAAATACAAGGAGGCGGGAATGTTAAAAAAACGTCTTTCTTAGTAGGAGGCACTGTGCTTACAATAAACCTTTAATGGGATAATATACTTTTTAAAAAAAAAAAGAAAGATTTTTCATTGATGAATTCAATATATATATAATATGGATTTCTTGCCACATGAAAAGCAAGGAGAGATAGATTTAGAAACGCTCACAACTAAAGCAAGTTTATAGTCTGCATTTTTCAAAACTTAAATAAGGAGCTGGTTGGCCATTGCAGTAGAATGGGTGAAAACAATGCCCTTTTATTTTTCCACGGTTGAACAATGTCTGAACTACAAGAAGCAGTAAAAAAAGAAAGAGTTTAGTAGTGTACGTTATAGAGTATAGAGTTGAAAATGTGAACTACAGAAAACAGATGAAGAATAATGATTCATCTAAACAACAGAAAGGAGAAGAAGTGTAGAAAATAATAGTTATGTGTGTTAGAATTGATAATCTGAATTAAAGGAAGCCAAAGAAGAAGTAATAGTATGACGCTGAAAATATGAAGTTTGTTAGAATTGGTTAGAGTGTTGGTTTGCAAAACTACTGAGTCTATAATTCTGGAGTCTATAAATCGAATCTCGGTAGCGAACATGTTTGCCCTTTAAATTTTCTTTCTTAATTTTTATGCATATTGTAGAATTTTTTTTTTAAATTTGTAGAAAACAACTTGCAATTGAAAATGAACTTAAATTATAAAAGAAATGAAATATAAAAGATCGATTTAGAAAACAGATGAGACAAGAATTCCAATTTCAGAAAAAAAGAAACCTAGATTTATTAAAGATTTTCTAGAGCCGTACACAGTAAAACCTCAAAGATTTATTTTACACACGCCTAAATGATGTAAAAGCAAATTCTTTATCTGATAACATTTCAATAATTCTTTATCTTATAGTTGCTCCGCATAAGAAGCTTCTTTTTGTCTTGTGTGTAATTCACTGCCGTTCTTTCTACTTTATTCTACTGGTGACTTATTTATATATGCTGTTTGTTTTATTGCCTGAAAAGCGTTAGACATATGGTTTTTTTTCAGTTTACCCCTTAATATTATGGTTTAGAATTGTAAAAAAAAGACAAGTTTATTTGATACAAGTACGTACACAGTTGAAATATTAGTAGTGTCTCAATGATGCATTGTTACAACGTACTGTTGCTCTTTTTCAACCATGAAAAGTTACTTTATATTAACATTTCATTCCTTTGTTTTTCACCATTTTTATCTTCGAAGGAGAAGAAAGTTGTTTTTTTAGGTAATGGATAAAAGATAAAGAATTATTACTTTTGCTGTAAACAAGATGAGTTTACAAAGTATGCTTTGTAATTTCATTTAAATAAATCCACTAGAATGAGGAATATTTAATAAAGAGGTCATTTTTTTGGGGGGTCTCGTAAAAACTTATATGCTATTGGTTTTCGAAAGTGGAAATATACCAAAAAAAAAAAATTGGCTTGTTAGCAATTTACTATAACGTTTCACATTTACTTCTCACCATTCTTTTAAGTCTATAAGTGCCTACTTCCAATTTTTTTTGACTGATTATATGCTTTTAAAAACAGGAAGATTAAGTAGAGCAGAAATCTACGAAGTTGCAAAATTTAAGTTTTTTTTGTTTTAGTCCCGTTAATACGCTTAGGTCATTAGATTTAAGTTTATTAACGTATAATTATTCATAAGGTTGTAGAACATGGGAATCACGCTGAAATACAAATATTGTTTTTACCCAGTGAAATAATTGACGAGCGAAGCGAGTAGTGGGCGTAGACCCCCATTTTATTATTATTACAATTACAAAAAAAATGGGTACATTTCATAATTAATTACAGCAAATATGAAATAAATTTATTTATACAAAACAAAAAACTAAATTTCTGCATAAAAAGCAAGTATAGCTTAATGTAACCCCCTACCCACAATCACCCACACACATACTTTACAAACATAATTATACAAAAAATCCCATATATACTCCTTTAAAATACTTTCCCTACGTCCTTTTACATAAACACAAAGGTAAAAAAATAATAATAACACACATACACGTTTATATTTCTTTCAATAAAAAAAAAGTGAAAAAGAAACTCTTAAAAAAACCTTTCAAGCCGCACTTCAAACTTCATTAACATCTCAAAAAAATTAAGACACGCCCACTTCAACTTTGTTCCACTTGCGAGTACGTTTTCCTCTAGTCTACCCTACACCTTTTTACACCTCGTCACACAAAAAAATAAAAAATTAACACGGGTTTTTATTATTATTTTTATTTTTTTTATTTTTTACAAAAATAAAAACCCTCAATTTTTTACCTTTTTCTTTATTTTGAACTTTTCCTCTTTATAGTCTTACCCGTTTGTATAATTTTTTGTTTTGGGTTCTCACTACATACGCCGTGTTATTTTTCAGTACTCTTTCAAACAAATCTTCACTTCTTTCATTTTCAAGCCACACACTACC
>KZ651778.1:232780-244172 GCA_001010745.2 Gerris buenoi
GTTGGGTATCAAATGAAAGCTGCTGAAGAGTAGGACACAAATATATATTTGCTTTTTTAAAGTTTGCATTCCTTATTGGTTTATTACTGATAAAAAACATTGTGACCCCCCGGGGAATCGAACCCGGACTCTTGAGATCGAAGACCAGAAATCATAATTACATAATGGGTATGCTTACTCATCTACAAAACCCTAAAAAGTACTTGGGGCAAGTACTTCCCTGTGATTTTTTTATGTTGTTAAAGAATTCATTTTTTTGGCAATGGAAAATCTGTAAACAGCGGATATTTTAATTGATAATATCTGTTACTTAAATAAAATGTAAAGAAAAAGGGATATTAACACCTTTACATTCAGAAGGTATCCTGCCTCTTTGACTATAACAGTTATTTAAGCAAACATCCCTTCTATATAAAGAAGTAATCATATTTGATAAACGCTTTAAGTTCTGTAGATTAACCTTTGTAATTAAATAATCTTCGGTAGAAACGACAACTAACGTATAATGTAATAGAAAAACGATAAAACGTTCTTGCTAAATAGTTTCATACCTAAATTCTTTGGAATTTAATTATAAGTCTTTGTTTAGAGCTTCAAGAAAGCTTTTAGTAATATAAAAAAAAGGAATTTCTTCTACCCTCCTTCATTTCCCGCCAAAAATTCCTCTTTGGCACCTTCCTTTAATAAATATCCTTAAGAATATAGACTAATTAAAAAGAAACCTCCCGTTAATTAATAATTAAAACAATGTTGGTTTTTTTTAATAAATCTCTCGAGGCTTCTTTTGTAAACAATGTTTTGATGCTTTATTTATCCCTTAGAGATTTGGAAATTAACTTTTTTGGCTCATTTTTAGAGTTATTTTTCAATTAAGATGGTTATCTTGGGGATTCTTTATAAAATTGTTTTGTTTTCTTTTTTCTTGGTTTTTTGGTCTTAATAATCGAGTTAATTATTAAATTTCTTAATCAGGCAAAGACTTTAAAATACAAGGAGGCGGGAATGTTAAAAAAACGTCTTTCTTAGTAGGAGGCACTGTGCTTACAATAAACCTTTAATGGGATAATATACTTTTTAAAAAAAAAAAGAAAGATTTTTCATTGATGAATTCAATATATATATAATATGGATTTCTTGCCACATGAAAAGCAAGGAGAGATAGATTTAGAAACGCTCACAACTAAAGCAAGTTTATAGTCTGCATTTTTCAAAACTTAAATAAGGAGCTGGTTGGCCATTGCAGTAGAATGGGTGAAAACAATGCCCTTTTATTTTTCCACGGTTGAACAATGTCTGAACTACAAGAAGCAGTAAAAAAAGAAAGAGTTTAGTAGTGTACGTTATAGAGTATAGAGTTGAAAATGTGAACTACAGAAAACAGATGAAGAATAATGATTCATCTAAACAACAGAAAGGAGAAGAAGTGTAGAAAATAATAGTTATGTGTGTTAGAATTGATAATCTGAATTAAAGGAAGCCAAAGAAGAAGTAATAGTATGACGCTGAAAATATGAAGTTTGTTAGAATTGGTTAGAGTGTTGGTTTGCAAAACTACTGAGTCTATAATTCTGGAGTCTATAAATCGAATCTCGGTAGCGAACATGTTTGCCCTTTAAATTTTCTTTCTTAATTTTTATGCATATTGTAGAATTTTTTTTTTAAATTTGTAGAAAACAACTTGCAATTGAAAATGAACTTAAATTATAAAAGAAATGAAGAAGAATGTAAGCCGCACTTCAAACTTCATTAACATCTCAAAAAAATTAAGACACGCCCACTTCAACTTTGTTCCACTTGCGAGTACGTTTTTGCTCTAGTCTACCCTACACCTTTTTACACCTCGACACACAAAAAAATAAAAAATTAACACGGGTTTTTATTATTATTATTATTTTTTTTATTTTTTACAAAAATAAAAACCCTCAATTTTTTACCTTTTTCTTTATTTTGAACTTTTCCTCTTTATAGTCTTACCCGTTTGTATCTTGGGCTCTCACTACATACGCCGTGTTATTTTTCAGTACTCTTTCAAACAAATCTTCACTTCTTTCATTTTCAAGCCACACACTACCTTATAATATACACACACACACACACATTCTTTTAAGTCTATAAGTGCCTACTTCCAATTTTTTTTGACTGATTATATGCTTTTAAAAACAGGAAGATTAAGTAGAGCAGAAATCTACGAAGTTGCAAAATTTAAGTTTTTTTTGTTTTAGTCCCGTTAATACGCTTAGGTCATTAGATTTAAGTTTATTAACGTATAATTATTCATAAGGTTGTAGAACATGGGAATCACGCTGAAATACAAATATTGTTTTTACCCAGTGAAATAATTGACGAGCGAAGCGAGTAGTGGGCGTAGACCCCCATTTTATTATTATTACAATTACAAAAAAAATGGGTACATTTCATAATTAATTACAGCAAATATGAAATAAATTTATTTATACAAAACAAAAAACTAAATTTCTGCATAAAAAGCAAGTATAGCTTAATGTAACCCCCTACCCACAATCACCCACACACATACTTTACAAACATAATTATACAAAAAATCCCATATATACTCCTTTAAAATACTTTCCCTACGTCCTTTTACATAAACANAAAGGACAAAAATATCAGTTATGGTAAAGCGTTCCATCGTTACGCAAAGGTGTTTTTCCATGTTTTCTGAGGCAGGGGGGGGGGGCTTCATTGTATTACGGGGAACACCCCGGGGGACTGTAAGAGCAAAAAAATCGTTTGGAGTAACCCATAGAAAAAAATGCCTCCCTCTACCTAAAAGACAAGGGTTATTCTTCCCCCAAAAGGTGTCTTCCATGGAAAACAGGTAAATCCCAGGAGGTAAAACTTAAAAAAAGATATCCGAGGTAAAAAAAAAAGAGAAGAACTGTAACCAGTAACGAAATAAAAAAAGGGATTAACTGTATTTTTTTACCAATATATATAGATTAAAAGGGGGAAAACTATATTCAAAATTGGAAGATTTCAACCAAAAATAAACAAGATTAGGACCGAAGAGGAAAATTAAATGAAAAGGAGAGCAAAGTTATACGTGTAAGACAGAGTTGAGAATCTGAACAATAGGAAAGAGAGAAGAAGAAAGAGTTATAGTTGTGTGCGTGACAGAGTTGGGAATCTGAACAACAGGAAGGAGAGAAGAAGAAAGAGTTATAGTTGTGTGCGTGACAGAGTTGGGAATCTGAACAACAGGAAGGAGAGAAGAAGACGTTCTTGCTAAATAGTTTCATACCTAAATTCTTTGGAATTTAATTATAAGTCTTTGTTTAGAGCTTCAAGAAAGCTTTTAGTAATATAAAAAAAAGGAATTTCTTCTACCCTCCTTCATTTCCCGCCAAAAATTCCTCTTTGGCACCTTCCTTTAATAAATATCCTTAAGAATATAGACTAATTAAAAAGAAACCTCCCGTTAATTAATAATTAAAACAATGTTGGTTTTTTTTTTAATAAATCTCTCGAGGCTTCTTTTGTAAACAATGTTTTGATGCTTTATTTATCCCTTAGAGATTTGGAAATTAACTTTTTTGGCTCATTTTTAGAGTTATTTTTCAATTAAGATGGTTATCTTGGGGATTCTTTATAAAATTGTTTTGTTTTCTTTTTTCTTGGTTTTTTGGTCTTAATAATCGAGTTAATTATTAAATTTCTTAATCAGGCAAAGACTTTAAAATACAAGGAGGCGGGAATGTTAAAAAAACGTCTTTCTTAGTAGGAGGCACTGTGCTTACAATAAACCTTTAATGGGATAATATACTTTTTTTTTAAAAAAAAGAAAGATTTTTCATTGATGAATTCAATATATGCATAACTTCTAAACCCACCAGGTAATGGATAAAAGATAAAGAATTATTACTTTTGCTGTAAACAAGATGAGTTTACAAAGTATGCTTTGTAATTTCATTTAAATAAATCCACTAGAATGAGGAATATTTAATAAAGAGGTCATTTTTTTGGGGGGTCTCGTAAAAACTTATATGCTATTGGTTTTCGAAAGTGGAAATATACCAAAAAAAAAAAATTGGCTTGTTAGCAATTTACTATAACGTTTCACATTTACTTCTCACCATTCTTTTAAGTCTATAAGTGCCTACTTCCAATTTTTTTTGACTGATTATATGCTTTTAAAAACAGGAAGATTAAGTAGAGCAGAAATCTACGAAGTTGCAAAATTTAAGTTTTTTTTGTTTTAGTCCCGTTAATACGCTTAGGTCATTAGATTTAAGTTTATTAACGTATAATTATTCATAAGGTTGTAGAACATGGGAATCACGCTGAAATACAAATATTGTTTTTACCCAGTGAAATAATTGACGAGCGAAGCGAGTAGTGGGCGTAGACCCCCATTTTATTATTATTACAATTACAAAAAAAATGGGTACATTTCATAATTAATTACAGCAAATATGAAATAAATTTATTTATACAAAACAAAAAACTAAATTTCTGCATAAAAAGCAAGTATAGCTTAATGTAACCCCCTACCCACAATCACCCACACACATACTTTACAAACATAATTATACAAAAAATCCCATATATACTCCTTTAAAATACTTTCCCTACGTCCTTTTACATAAACACAAAGGTAAAAAAATAATAATAACACACATACACGTTTNACAGGAAGGAGAGAAGAAGAAAGAGTTATAGTTGTGTGCGTGACAGAGTTGGGAATCTGAACTACAGGAAAGAGAGAAGAAGAAAGAGTTATAGTTGTGTGCGTGACAGAGTTGGGAATCTGAACAACAGGAAAGAGAGAAGAAGAAAGAGTTATAGTTGTATGCGTGTCAGAGTTGGGAATCTGAACAACAGGAAGGAGAGAAGAAGAAAGAGTTATAATTGTGTGCGTGACAGAGTTGGAAATCTGAACAACAGGAAGGAGAGAAGAAGTAATAGTTGATGATGTGTGCCCGGCAAGATTTTGAGAATAAATAGCTTTTTACTTCATTTTCAAACTAAAATAACGACAAAATCCAAACGAAAATACAAAGTTGTAAGAAACAATAAAATCATATACCACTTTAGGTTTTATTTCAGTTATTTTCGGGAGGGAGCTATTTTCAACCCAGCTAAAACTCGCTCGCTGTTTATTGGCTCTAAAAAATCCCTTCCCCACCACCTTTTTTTTACAAAAAAAAGTCCACATTTCACAGTTACGACAAAGCAAGAAAGGTGTAAAAACTCATGAAATGAAACTGGAACAATGAAATATAGTCAACCTTATAGAGTCATAAAACCTCCTTAAAATCTTGTATTTTTTAAATCCAACGCGAAATAGTGTCTAAGACAATTGAAAACAATGTTTGAATTACGGAGGGAATAACCACACCACATTTGCATAATTTGTTGTCAATAAATAGGATATTATAAGGAGAAACAAATGAGCGCAGAAGGTTGAAACTCATGTGGGACCAACAGTGAGCTAAATATAATCTCCCACACAAATTTCATTAAAATCGGACGAGCAATTTTAAAGATATGTTGATTCACAATAATTGAGAGATAGACCGACAAACTGACACGGAACAAAAAATGATCCCTGATGTATGAATCGGATTTCTGGCTAGGAAATTTTTGAAATGGAGACATCAAATGTTTTGGTTTTCCAGAACGATCACATAGCTTTCGTTACCTTCGGAAAGCTCGGAAGTAAAATGGAGGTCCCAAGAGGTTTTTGGGACCAACAATGGTATCATGATGACCTACCATCCAAATTTCTTTAAAATCGGACGGGTAGTTTTTAAGATATGTTGGTTCGCAAAAAGAAGACACGAAATCAAAAATGTTCCCTTATGCATGAAACGGATTTCTGTCTTTGAATTTTTGAAATTAGAGTAAAAAAATTGCTTTGTTTTTCAGAACGATCCCATAGCTTCCGCTACCTTTAGTAAGCTCTGAAGCAAAATGTATATACGAAAATACCGCGAGGAAGGATTACATTTTTTAAAAAAAAATCTTTTTGTGGGGTAAAACGTAAATATTTTCCATGAATACATTTCATTTTGCATTTCCGGTTATAGAGATTTTTTTTGGAATTTGTTAAAAGTCTCTTGTATAAGCTTAAGATGCTGTCCCTTTCTCTTAAAAAAAGGATTGTATTGAAATTTACTTACTAAGTCTAAAATAAAAGTAAGACTTTACTTTGCAGGTTGTACGGAACGAAGGTAAGTCGAGGGGTAAGTGATTTTTTTTGGTTCAGGTACACTTTTGTAAGGTAGGAACAAGAAGGAAAAAGCCAGAGCGATAAGAATTGCAAATAAGGCTTCTTTCTAAAAAAAAGTATTTTATATACTTTCTTTGGTTAAAAAAAAAATCTTTCAATGAATAGGAAATTTGTCCGGATACTTTCAGATATTCTCTAATATATCTACTTATGTATCAGAAAGTAATTTTTCCCCCCGAGATTACCAACCGTAAAGGGTAGCATTGTGATGATTACATCTATAAAAATTCAAAAATTTAAAAAGGAAGCGAAAGTATACTAATTGGTGTGGCACATCTTCCTTACAGTCTTGGACACCAGTCACTGGGACAATCATACAAGAATAATATTAAAGTATTTTAAAAGAAGTTAAGGTTGTGAGCTGGTAAAATGATCTTTATTCAATTATAGGAAAAATTTTCAGGAAGGAAAAAATTTCATTCTTTAGAATGATCTATTACATTGTAAACTTGGAAGAAAATATGGACATAAACACCTCTCTATCTATATACCATCAATTTCAAGCTAAGCCCTAAATATACTTATAGTATTTATATATTAGTAGCGCATGAATTAGTATTTTTACTATCTTTAAAAAAAAGTTTACCTTCTTTGCATCGTTGTTGTTATCAGATAAATTATGTTGAGGAGACATCACGTCACCATTTGATGTACCACCTTGAAGTGCTTCGGCTCCACGCTAAAAACAAAAATAAAGAGATACTTAAAACATTTATATTAATAGAATTAAGTTAATACAATTAAAAAGATAAATTAAATTGTTAATAATAATTTAATATGATATAGGTACTCTTTAAATTCTTGTATATACATAAAAGATGGCTGAAGAGGTAATAATAGATGTAATTAATTTTACGTATAAGAAGTTTCGACCCTATTAAAGGTCATATTTTATTAATATCATTCATCCAATAGTCGTATAACAGATATATGATGAACGATATTAATCAAATATGACAGAAGATGACCTTTAACAGAGTCGAAACTTCTTATATGCAAAAATTAATTGCGTCTATTATTACACCTCTTCAGCCATCTATTACTTATGCACGTTAATAAAATTATTAAGAACATAATTAAGAGTTAATCACCTAGACAGAGACGGATTTCGTGACAGATTTATTTTTAAATTAGTTCCAACCACACGATAGTAAGTTTATAAATACCAACTATATTGATTTAAAACAAGTGTATAGTCCAGTAGGAAGCGTGCATAAAAGGGAATACCTAAGAACAAGCTAGAGTTTTATGTATATGTATTAATTTTTAGGTGTTCTTCATGAAAATGTACGTATGCCAAGTTCGTCCACGGAACTTAGCTTGCCCATAAGCTGTTGCAAAAAAGCATGTCCCCATTATAGTGGAGATTTTTCATGATCATCATTTTTCCAAACTGGAAATTAGTTAGCAGATCAAACATCAAGTTAATGTCACTTGATAGGTGACCACTTTGATTTGGAGAAATATTTGACCAACTGTTCGGTACGGAAGAGCTTAGCGCCTGATTCCGCTGCAGGATCTATTAAGTTATTGGGCGGACTGTAGTTGTAAGGGTAAGTGTCCATCTGAGACTTTTTAGTATGGAGACTCGCTCTCGAGATTGAAATCGCTAGTGGACATGGGGCTGAGATTAGTCTCGGAGACTCGCCGACTCTCCGAGACTCGAGAGAGGCTGACGTTGCTCTCAAGTGGATAAGGTTCTCAGACTAATCTCGAGACTAGCTCTCGAGATTTAGTCTCAGATGGACACTTACCCTAAGGTGGTAGATAGGGTCTTAAAAATATAGCAATAAATATATAGGTAAGTACACAAGGTGAATGATACGAGGAAGATATAATGTATAGAGATAAATAACAATTTAAGTTTAAGCATTATGTCGTTTGCTTAAACGAAGATTTGTCCTAATAGCCTTCACATTATGGGGCTATAGATGGCAGAACCAGGCGAAACTGTAGGATGTATTGAGGGTTTGTCGAAGCGCTGGTTTGCCTATCTGATAATATACATTATAGAAAATAGAACTTATTTAGTGCTCCAAACACTAACATATCAATTCACAAACTAACATCATAGTCCAGGAGATAGCGTGAAAGAAGCATCTAACTAACATCAAGCTAGAATTTTGTATACAAGTAAATCGTTTGGTAGTTTGTAAAAGGCAGTTTGTCATTTAATAGGTGATCTCTTTGATTTGTAGTAATATTTGACTAACCAACCCATTAAGTAAGAAACTACCATAAACTTAACTAGTAGTTCTGTGAACAGTAGACCTCGCTCGTTAAAATCAAATCGGGTTTGAGCTTAGATTAAAAAAAAATTAACCAAGAAATATGTTATTTTAACAAAATAGACCTGAAACGTGAAAAAGTAGAAAATATTTGTCGTTGTTGTTATCAGATAAATTATGTTGAGGAGAACTCTTAAAGGGCTTTCCAACGATACCAAACACGGCCGGTCTGCTACTATTTTTAACTTTTCTTAAACAGAGGTACACAACTTTGTACCCTTTATGTAACCGGTATAGTAATAAATTTAAGGTTTTCTTTTCACGAACACTGCACAACTATAAAGTATGAGTTTCAGCCCGATCCTATGAAATGCAAATACGGTATAGTACAATGACTAAAAAGTAGCGTTTTTCGACCGATTTTTCCAAACCGGTATAATTTGTACAAAATTAGTAGAAATTAAAAATAAATTTCAATAAAATAGGCTCAAAGGCAATAAAACCCACACACTTTTGAGTAAAAAGCTGCAATGATTTTATTTTCTATTTTTATAGTGCGCCCTACAACTACCGTGGTACTAAAAGTACCTGTGTACCCGAACCTGCAAAGGTACAGGTACGAAAAGGGTACAGTGCGTTTAAGTGATATTTGGAGCAACTTTTGACCAAAGGAAATTTTCGAGCTGATATCCCTCGACGCTATTAGCCCCACAGTGGGGTAACCTACTACCTACACTGCACTCTAAAAGTACAAAAGAGTGTTTAAGTACCAACCAGGTACATTTTATCGAAAAATATTTTTGCACACATTTGGTACATTTTAAAAGGCCTTTCCAACGATACCTCTGTCAAATCGGTACAACGTCCCCTTGCTACCCAAGGAGGGCGTCCTTCACAAAGACGTAGCTCCCGAAGCAGGAATCGGAAATATAAAAACAAACCGGATTCTTAAAGAGGACAACTTGACCTAAAGTCCGATACTCTTTTTAACCCTTTCCGATTAAAATTGCGAACACTACAGAAGGACAAAGTCGAAATTTCAGAAAAACACTATTTTCGTGTGTTTTTCGTCGAGGTACTCGACTTCCCCGCTTTGGAAGGTACCAAAAAAAGGGGATTGCGCTTACCCTTTGATAAGGACATTTTTAGAGCATACGAAGTAGAGTATGAGAGTACTTTTCTTTTTTCCGTACGTACCTCCTATGTACCATCATGTACCTCGGAATTTAAAGTACCATATCCCAAAAAGTAATAGTACTATCGAATTTAAAATAAAAACTCGAGGAGCAGCATTTCATAGGCTTTTAGGGCTCAAAAGCCCAATTGCATCGTATAAATGCCCTAGGAGGAGATACGTGAACCATGTAGAAAAACGTTTGAAAAAAAAGTGGTAAAAAGTGTTTTTTCGCTTTAAAGGGCCTGAAACGTGAAAAATTTAAAAATGTTTTTGCATCACTTTAGTATTCTTCCAAAGGACTTTCCAACGATATACGACACTCCGCACCAAATATCTCCGGTTTTCTGATCAGCGAAAAAAAAAAATTCCCAATGTCACCCCTAAGCGGGGGTGCATATAAAAAAAGAGTTCTCGTTACCGGCTATAGACCTCTGCGGGATCTACAAAAGTCTTGAAAAAAAAATTAAAATTTTCAATTATTTTAAAAGTTATACGTAAAAACGTATTAAAAAAACGCTCTTTTTAACCGTAGACGATTTCCCGTTGAAAGTAAACCTGTTTCCCGGAAAATTTCCCGGCAGATGAAAGTTTTCCTTAAAAATACACTATAACCTAAACAATTTCCAGAAAAATGCATGTCTCTACGACTAACACACTCATCAGTACACAAATCCAAAAAACAACCTATTTCACCCTTTAAGGGCGATTTTCACCCTTAAGGAGTGGTTTAAAACTGCCCATACCCAATGTTTGGTCAAGGTCAAGCGATTTTTAAGGTTCCTCACCGATTTTGACATTACCAACTCAAAATTTTTCCAAAAATCAAGAGGCGGGGTATAATTATTTTTTTGTTACTTGCCGTGGCCCCTTAAAATTAAGTAAATTTTAACCCCCCTCCCCCATTCGACGGACATTGAAGTTGTACCCCCGCCCCACACCACAGCTCGGTCGGCCTGCGGCCTTCCTCGCAAAGACAGTCGATTTACAAAAATTAAGAGACAGACAGACACACAGACGAAATGCCAAACGCTCGAGTTAAAACGGAGACCTCGCTACGCTCGGTCAATTATTGGTCTAGGAACTAAGTTCGTACTCAGACTCATGATCATGAAAATCATATTGTCCACCAAAACTCCGGTCCTCTTCACCGGTTTGTTTTTTTTAAAATGCCTATCGCCAAGCAATATATCCCGCAAACGGACTTAGCCGACGACATACTCTTAAAAGGCACCAAAAGATATACTTGTACACAAAATTCTAGCTTGATGTTAGTCAGACACTTTTTTGCACGCTCCTGGACTATCAACTTCATTTGTTTTCATCTAAATAATTTTGTTGTGAGGATCTTGAAATAATCTTATCCGTATTAATTTGGGATGGACCGGTCATTTTTAAATAGCTTATGAAAGCTATGTGCCACGGACGAACTTTGTCTTAAACTTTAACTTAATCTATTCTTGGTGGATAGAAAAAAATTAACTTATACACAAAATTCTAACTCGATCTTAGTCACTTTATGCTCCTCAACAATAATATTAAAGGAAAAGAAAACCTTCAACCCCCATAGAATTATTATTTTCAACTAGCCATTTTAAATTTTCTTTTATTTCTTTTTGTCTTTTTTTCGTCCTGTCTCCTATATGAGTTGGAAGATTGGAACAGGTTATCAATTTTCTCAGCGTTCCTCTGACGTTTCGCTAAATGGATCAGTTATTTCATTCTGTCTTCTGCCGC
>KZ651778.1:305907-317437 GCA_001010745.2 Gerris buenoi
GTACAGTAATTGTTGTTATGTACAGTTTTGTCATATTTTCATTTAGGAGGGGGGTAAATTTAGGATATTTGCAAATGATCTTATCAAAGAGGAGGGGGATATAAGTAGGAGGGATATAATCTAGATATTATCGCATAGTAAAATAATTTGTATGCTTTCCTGGTAGTTTATAAACTTATCAAATTTAAAAACACTCCGTAGCGAAGCACGGGTATCCAGCTAGTTCAATATAAAATTTACCCAGACGCAGGCAGTGAGATACATACGACAAACCACCAACAATTATCCAAAATCAAATAAGTACTTTTAAATATATTATAATGTTAAAAAAAAAAGTTTGTGCTCATGCGAAAGAGGAGTCGAATTATACTCTTTCAAGACAATTTGATGGAGCAATCCACAACAATGAAACAAGGCAATGGTTAAAAATTATATCAGGCCAACAGTGGGGTAATTGAAACCTATCATCCATAATTTCATCGAAATTAAACGAGTAGTTTTTTTAAGAAATAGAGGAGCAAAAAATGTTTGACTGACACGAGGCCGAAAAGGTTCCCCGTTATCTGAAACGGATTTCTATCAAGACACTTTTAAATTCGGAGACATTAAAAAAAAAAAAAAAAAAACGTTCTTCAGAAAGATCACAATGCTTACGTTATCTTCGGTAATATCGGAAGCAAAAGAGTCTTAAAGGAGTAATGAATCTCGATTTACTTCGTAAGATTAATGCCAAACAATGGAATTAAATGACCACTAAATAGACTGTCTCAGGAGTTTAATGGAAAACCATTGAATTAATCTTTCTGAGACATTTTGATAAGAGTGTGGTGAGATAAGGATACCGGGTTTATAAAACTGAGGGTAAGAGATTCTGGTTAAAAGATACCTAAAGTCCCTAACCTATTTTCTTTTTAATCAAAACGTGTCGTTAAATTAATAACGATATGTGTGGAACGGACCAAAACAATGAAACAATAATACACAACATTTTAAGGTTTAACATAACTTCCCGAGATGGGCTTGGCCTTGCTAAAGGCCTTTACATACAACTACATATGCAACAGGGGCTGGCGTGTAGATTGATTGATGTAGCTGTATAAACCGCAGTATTGGCTTGCATAACCAGATGGGCACCACTTCACATAAGCATCAACCCATTTACATGTCGATGTTGGGTGAACACCGTGCGTGGGACACCTTTGCCGGAGTCGGGAATCGAACCCGAAACCTCCTGTTTTATACACGTAAGAGGTACCAATGAACTACCGGGAAAAAATTAAAGATTAACTCATAGAATTGAATTAAAACAAATGGGCTCTGAAAAACTGCCATTTTTGCCTCATTTGCATATTGGTACTGAATTTAAATAATACATTTACACCTTCATACCCAATTTAATTAATTTCATTATTGTTTAATATATTTAAAAGTACTTATTAAGTACATATTTTTAAAAGTGGTAAATTGATTATTGTTAGCATTGTGTTTTCGATTTTCTGTTAAATCAGATTTAGGATGGTTTCACACTGGGTGATGTTCATTGCGGTCGCGCGCGATGGCGATGTTTTTGTGTTAAAACTCTTATTGTATGCTATGCATTTCGGTTTTCGGCTTTACATAATAAACGAGGGATCAGTGTGAAGCCAGCCTTACTGTCGATATCTCAATATTTATATCTTTTATCTTTACGTATAAATAGTTAAAGATAGTTACAGTAGTGAAGGCAAAAAGTTCCTTAAAAATTCATCACGCCTTCACCATAAAACCTTAAGCCTTGTCCAGACTGCCGAACCAAACAGGAAACGAGCTGAGCAGTGAGCATTGGTTTCTGCGCATGCCCAGCCAGAGATGCGCAGGCGCACTATATACTGAGCATCCGCAGAGACTACTGTTCGGCTCGTTTACTCTGTTCGGTTCGGCAGTCTGGACGAGGCTTTAGATTGTTATATGATTCAACTTGTATTCTTTATTTTTCACCAGGATTCTGATTCGAATCTTTTCAAGAGTTTAGTATGACGGTAGCTGATGACATTCACGCTTTGATATCATTGGTTTCGGATAGGCTATTCAAGACGAAGATGAGACGAAACAGACAGTGGTTCCCTTTAACGAGTCTAAAAAGAAATTGGTAGTTAATCTACCAACAATCGCCTCCTTCGCAAGCCATCAAAAAGAGGTAAACACCGTGGGATTCTTCTCCCGTCTAGCGCGAGATGGCTATAGTAAAACCCGTCAAAAAAAATAAAATAAGGTGGGAGAAGACAGACTCGGATAAGACTACAGGTCACGCTCCAATGATTACCTTTTCCGTCTTCAGGTTGTTTCTTTTTTTTATTCTTGAGGTTCAAGGTCCTTCTAAAAGAACGATACCACCCCCGCACGATTAGATCCATCCCGAAAACAAAATCTCCTCGGTCCGATCAGTAATGGAGCAGAAAAAGGAACATAGAACAATAAGAGATAATATATTCTGTGTGATTCTTTGCATTGTTTCAACCAACTTAATAATTTGAATACATTGTTTAGTCTTATATTATACTTTTAATTCAGCTCCTGCATGAGCTAACTATGAAGCAAACTATTTTTGGCGATTGCTCCCTAAAGAAGATACTGTATTTTTAACAACTCGAAACCCCTAAAATAGAGAGATTTTGAATGACACAATAATTTATTCCATTAATCCGTTTTCATAAAATAGTTTTTCTGAAAAAAGGTCCGACATAAGGAAAAAACAAACTTTCCCAAATAATTATTTTTAAGTAATATCTAATTGTATTCATTTGTTATTAAACAATAATTGAAAACTGTCGAAAGATTACCCACTACAGAAAGCAGACAACAAACAGATATTTATTTAAAAAAAAAAAAAAAAAAAAAAAAAAANTAGATTGTTAAACGCAACGTCTGCCTGTTTGGGTTCAGTAACACGTATCACATATCTGTTTATAAACATAGAAGCGACACGAGGCGGCCTTGAAAAACAGGTAGTGAGGAGGAAGAATACAAGGGTTGACATCTAAATGGGTGCAAGTGGGCACACAAACGACTTGCCTGGACCACATTCTATATGCACCAACTTATATGGACCTATAATAAATTTAAACGGACTGGTTTTAATTTCATAAAGTTGAATCTATCTGACAGTACCAAAAGCATTTCAGTACCACTGTCATTTCCATTTCAGTTCATATAGATTAGAGATTTAATCCAAACTTAACATATAGTTTCTTCCTCGTCTTTAATCGATTGCTTGTCCTTATAAATAGCCTTCTTCTTGATTCCAAATTAGGGCTTTAGTCACAACGCAATATTCTCCTATTTTCTCTTATTTTTTAGTGAAGCTTGCAAAACTAGAAATATAAAATACCTGCATCTTCTGGTTACTACCATTCTAAAAATTCCTTTTTCTCTATTCAGCCTAGAATGTTGACTTCATGTACTTTTGTGAATAAATATATATGTGTTAAAAAAATTGTAAAAAAAAGGTACTTATAACGCTAACATTCATTAACTTATATTAATAATTAACATTATAAATAATTCTTGCTTGTTATTAATAGTTAATAATTAATTATTTTATTTATTAATGTTTATTATTATCTAGCTCATGGTGAACATTCCTATTTTAAATGTATGTACTTTCTTTCACTTCCTCATCATAGAGCACTTTCATATTTCTTTTGACATGTGTGACCCCGCTGAAAATTATATAGGTTATATAATTATGTAATTTTAAAGGTGAGAGAAATTAGGGAGAATTATTTTTACCATACATTTTAATAAATGTCGATAACTCAGCTTAATCTGTACACAGCTTGACAACATCCTTCATGGCGTTGAACCAACATGTTATATTAAACTCGTTTAATAATTCATATCATAAAAATAGGCTATTCCGAGATTTTACAGATCGCAAGTAACTTTTCTGTAAAACCATTAAAATCAAGTGTAACAAGTCAATGACAATAATATCAGTTACTTTGGTAGAGTAGAATTCGGAATCGATTTGACTCCGTTTATGATGTGGTTGGAAGCGTATCCAAATACTCGGATCAAATAGAATTGAAAACTACATGTGACTGAGGAAACTGTTTTATTAAAACCCTCTAGACACTTTGACAAATCAGACCTAATAGTAGTTATAAATTCGATGTGCACCACAGCCCACAACACAACCTATTCCTTCGTGTAGGACAGATATCTTCAAGATACAGCCCAGTTTATTGTTATCAAAAACAAAGTTTTTCGTCCACCAAGGTGCCTTGCCTAAAAGAAGTAAATATGTTTTGTTTTAAAGAAAAAAAGTCCAGTCATGCACCATGACTTAATGAGCGAATTTTCAATGAAATCTGCGTATTATTGGCTTATGATAATAAAGGAATATTTTGGTTTAGAATTTGGATATGAGAAAAAATAAAAATTGGTACACACGGGTACGGCGTACAAAAGTCAAAATAGTATTTACAGATGCACATAGTTGTACAGCTCTTTAAAAGTACAGTAATTGTTGTTATGCACACTTTTATCATAATTTCATATAAGAGGGGGGTAAAATGGAAAAAACACGTTTTTATGCTATTTTTGACCCTAAATTGTCAAAATTTGACCCCTAAATGTACTCCAAAAATGTTGGCCAACGAACTCATCCTTTCTTTTGATATTATTAGCATATCAAAATTTGTTTGAAATTTTTAAGTGTATCCTAAGAGGAGATATCGTCTGGAGTGACACATATTCATACATATATACATGTATACATATATACATGTATACATATATATAGTCTTTGTGGGTATAAATAAGGATATATATTCTACTATAGTACACTACAGTATAAATAAGTAGTATATTTGGGATATAATTCTAAGTCCGAATTAAATTAAATTAAATTAAACAAAACAATGAACTAGTAAACAAATCTCGATGTCATACTTTTCTCGTTTAAGGGTTAAGCGTAATTGTGATAAAAAGTGATATGGTGGGCATTAGGTAAACACTGGGCAATTGAGTAAAAAATGTTTAACTCTTTCTGAGGATTGAACAAGCTTTTACTAAAATGAATAACACAATTTGACAAAGAGCCCTGTAAAAATGGGCAGTGATAAGGTAGGCGTTAGGTAAACACCTTATCAATTATCTATATATGAGAAATGAAGAGTGTAGTACAATATTATTTAGAATTTCTGATTCACCTTTTCTGATGATTAATATGATTTCACAAAGGGAATAGTTAAAATGGGACTGTGAGATTAAATTTAAATGATGAAAAGTTATAAGGTTAGAATAAAGGTTATAAGCATTAAAATTAACACCTTATCACTAAATTGATTAGGGGGTTAAAAATTATTTAGTCTCTCTGAGAATTGGACCCGGATTTGCTATTATGATTAGCACAATTTGACAAAGAGCCTTGTTGAAAGGGAACTGTGGGATTAAGCTTAAATGAAAAGTGATAAGGTAAGCGTTAGGTAAACACCTTATTACTAAGCTGAATGGAGGGTCTGACGTGGGGATACAAGAGTGAAGAAGCCTCAACGTGGATTAACCACCCTAGAATTCGATAGTGGTTAATTTATTACAAGTAGAAGCTAACCCTTCACGCTGATAGAGCGGCTCTACCAGAGGGGTCCCATTAAGCACCTGATTTAGTTAAAAGGGGTTCAACAAGGAAGCCAAGCTTGAAGTTGTGAACCAGTCATCGAGAGACCGGAATCAAAAGTCACAAAATTTTGATGAATTGTCAGATATGAAACCAAGTTTAGGTCAACTGGGTCAGGTCAACTTGGTATCAACTCCTGCACTGACTCTTTCCCACTTCTTTCTTTTCTTGAGTAAGATTGTAGCCTCTGTATCAACTCCTGCACTGACTCTTTCCNTAAATTAAAAAAAAAAAAAAAAAAACAAAAAAAAAAACTTTTTTGTACGAAAAAATTGGAAAGAAAAACTCTATCAAAATCGTATTTTCGAGGCACCACAGTTAGTACTTCCACTATATATACTACATATATATACGTTCAACTGAAAGTACTTTATCTATCCTTACTGAGTAAGTTACATAAAAACCTCAGGTTTAATTTCTACACTGACAGTTTCTTCTTCACACTTCATCTCTTCTTACTCAGAAAGTCAGATGTCAATATCTATTTTAATTCTGACACTCTTTCCTATTTCATAAGTTCTTACTAAGTATGCCCAAATTAAATATTTGTTTATCTCCACAACTGATTCTTTTTCCTTCCCATTTTACGATTTCTTAATAATTAAGTCAAATTTAAATACCTGTTTATCTCCTACACTGACTCTTTCCCTTTCCCATTTCATTACTTATTACTAAGAGAGTTCGATTAAGATATCTGTTTATCTCCTACACTGACTCTTTCTCTTTCCTATATCATCACTTTTTACTAAGTGATCCCGATTTAAATACCTGTTTATCTCCTACACTGACTCTTTCTCTTTCCCATTTCATTACTTATTACTAAGAGAGTTCGATTAAGATATCTGTTTATCTCCTACACTGACTCTTTCTCTTTCCTATATCATCACTTTTTACTAAGTGATCCCGATTTAAATACCTGTTTATCTCCTACACTGACTCTTTCTCTTTCCTATATCATCACTTTTTACTAAGTGATCCCGATTTAAATACCTGTTTATCTCCTACACTGACTCTTTCTCTTTCCTATATCATCACTTTTTACTAAGTGATCCCGATTTAAATACCTGTTTATCTCCTACACTGACTCTTTCTCTTTCCTATATCATCACTTTTTACTAAGTGATCCCGATTTAAATACCTGTTTATCTCCTACACTGACTCTTTCTCTTTCCTATATCATCACTTTTTACTAAGTGATCCCGATTTAAATACCTGTTTATCTCCTACACTGACTCTTTCTCTTTCCTATATCATCACTTTTTACTAAGTGATCCCGATTTAAATACCTGTTTATCTCCTACACTGACTCTTTCTCTTTCCTATATCATCACTTTTTACTAAGTGATCCCGATTTAAATACCTGTTTATCTCCTACACTGACTCTTTCTCTTTCCTATATCATCACTTTTTACTAAGTGATCCCGATTTAAATACCTGTTTATCTCCTACACTGACTCTTTCTCTTTCCTATATCATCACTTTTTACTAAGTGATCCCGATTTAAATACCTGTTTATCTCCTACACTGACTCTTTCTCTTTCCTATATCATCACTTTTTACTAAGTGATCCCGATTTAAATACCTGTTTATCTCCTACACTGACTCTTTCTCTTTCCTATATCATCACTTTTTACTAAGTGATCCCGATTTAAATACCTGTTTATCTCCTACACTGACTCTTTCTCTTTCCTATATCATCACTTTTTACTAAGTGATCCCGATTTAAATACCTGTTTATCTCCTACACTGACTCTTTCTCTTTCCTATATCATCACTTTTTACTAAGTGATCCCGATTTAAATACCTGTTTATCTCCTACACTGACTCTTTCTCTTTCCTATATCATCACTTTTTACTAAGTGATCCCGATTTAAATACCTGTTTATCTCCTACACTGACTCTTTCTCTTTCCTATATCATCACTTTTTACTAAGTGATCCCGATTTAAATACCTGTTTATCTCCTACACTGACTCTTTCTCTTTCCTATATCATCACTTTTTACTAAGTGATCCCGATTTAAATACCTGTTTATCTCCTACACTGACTCTTTCTCTTTCCTATATCATCACTTTTTACTAAGTGATCCCGATTTAAATACCTGTTTATCTCCTACACTGACTCTTTCTCTTTCCTATATCATCACTTTTTACTAAGTGATCCCGATTTAAATACCTGTTTATCTCCTACACTGACTCTTTCTCTTTCCTATATCATCACTTTTTACTAAGTGATCCCGATTTAAATACCTGTTTATCTCCTACACTGACTCTTTCTCTTTCCTATATCATCACTTTTTACTAAGAGATCCCNCCCCCCCCCCCTATAAGGTTTTCTTTTTGATTGAAATCGTTGTGAAAATTTGAAAAAAAAGTTAATTTCTAATAAAAGTACGTATTAATTTTTAATACAAAGAAATGTGGTAGGAAATAAGGAAGTTTTAACTGATATAAATTTCATTCATGATGTTAATTGTTACATTTCATGTGAATTTTAGAAATTTAAAAAATAGTGTAGGTACACTAAATTTCAATAAAATTAGCTACATTGTTTTGGACTCAATTAACAAAACTCAAACAAACGTTTATAATAATTTAGCATCACTTTTATAACTAATTTTCATCGGCCATAGTCAATAAAGTTCATGAGCAAAATAAATAAATTTTACAATCCCTTGAGAATGATCCCTGTACTACAGTACTGTCCTGTACTGACTCTTTCCCACTTCTTTCTTTTCTTGAGTAAGATTGTAGCCTCTGTATCAACTCCTACACTAACTCTTTCCCACTTCTTTATCTTCTCAAGAAATATCTTAATCTCTGTTTTAACTCCTACGTTCCCACTTCTTTCTCTTCTCGCTCCTACTCTGTATATTTACAACTGTATAATCCACTATCTTCTTAAATATATGTATTCACAATTCTACTCCTCTCAACACCAAACTGTAGATTGCCTAGTTTTACACAACAAAGTTAATTTTGATAGAAATTACAAGTTTGTTTGACACAAACCAATTCCTTATAAGGAATATTAATAAGTAATTTAAAGCTAAAATCAGGCATTTGTTGTACCACAACTAAATGTGTCAGCGCTTTAATGATATCATTTTAAATCCATTTCTCTGCCTATAAAACATTAAACAAACATTAAAATAAAATAAGAAAACATTAAAATTGGTAAAATATACCGAAAAAGTTTTACCTCTATGTAAAAAATTGGTTTAATCATTGCATATTTCATTAACAACGAATCCAATATTAAGGAGGTCGGAGGTCGGAGAATAATTAATGGGGGGTAAATAAATATAATAAAGTCTTTTTTTGCCAACGCCCTATTTTAATATATAAGCACGGAAAAGAAGGATTAGTGGTATTTTTTTTTAAAAAAAAAAAAAAAAAAAANCTAATAAATCTCATAAACCCTTAAGAATGTTCTCTGTAATGGGTAAGGGGGTCTAATAAATCTCATAAACCTTTGAAAATGTTCCTTGCAATGAGTGCGGAACGTCTGACATTTCTGATGCGGTTTCCTCTTGAAGAAGAAGATTTTTTTAAAAGAAAACTTAAAACTATAATAAGAAAAATAAATAAATAAATCATTTTATTGGAAGATCATAAAAAGCAATAACCGTAATTTAAAAAAAATAAGCAGCTTCCCCGCATCCAATAACGAATGGTAACATGAATATAAAATAAAGACATCGATTTTTAAAATATAGATGTTAAATAAAAACGTGTTCCATGAAAAGTATATTTCTTGACAGTAGTTTACTAACCAATTAAAATAAAAATGAAGCTCGGGGATCCAGCTAGCAAATAAAAAAATGTTTTGTTACCATGTCAGGCGGGCTGTGAAAGTGGTGAAGTATGGCCTTGTCCTCTATAGCAGCGATCTGAGGAGGTCCAAGAAATGGCAGAGGGATGAAGGTAGCTTGTCTATTAGCCGATGCGGCCGCTGCAGCCGCCTCAGATGCCGGAGTTAACCACCCCCCTGCCGCTGTCGCCGTACCGGCCGGACTAGCTGGTATACAACAGCAACCGGCGCCCGGACAAAAGAGGTACTGCCCGCCGCCCAGCCCAAAAGATTGGAAATACGTAATTTTGCCGATTTTGGAACGGGAAAACACCTTAACTATCGAAATTTATAACTTAAAAATATTTGGGTATATTAATAAGGATGTCTCAAGGGAAATATGTAATCAAGTAATCTTTAGACGTCAATTACAAATAACAAGTAATCTTTGAAGATCACTTACAAATTTGAAAACTAAATATAAATATCTTTGGTATGAATTGAAAAAAGTTATTACTTATTCAAAAAAATGTATTTTATACTTTTGTTAATCAAATGTCTCGTAGTAATTTATGAGATTATAATTAATCCTGAAATAAATTCTTTATATTTCTTTGGTAAATATCAGCTTTAATTGGTCAAGTATAAGTTTTTTTTTTGTTGTTTCCTAGAAAATTAGTTTTTTTTTCGAGTTAGTGTATCTCTTTGGAGATCTTTAAAAAGTATTTTTTATTGTATTATGAATATCTCCTTAAAGATCCTAGAGATTAAATTCTATAATGCATATATTTTTAGAAACCCTGGTAAGTTTATTTTTTAAAGTATGCAAACGTCTTGGGAATTTCCTAGAAAGTAAATTTCCTCTTCTAGTATTTATAGGTATCTTCTTAAAGGTCCTAGAAAGTAAATTTGTTTGATTTTTGTAATTAGTAAGTATTCAAATTATATTTTGGTTCAATAGGAACATATATCTATCTCTTAACAAGTATCACTTTTAATTTTAGATTTAATAGCTGATATTTTTAGGCTTATTATACTTATAATATCAGTAAGTATTATCTCCAAGATTTTGTACGAAGGATATCTCTTAGATTATCCTGAAAGAACAATATCTTTTAGATGATCCTTTAAAAATATCTCTTTAACTTTTCTAATATATCTCTTTTTAGAAAGTCTTGTAAGAATGTTTCTTTTAAAAAGCTGTTTTAAGAATATCTCTTTGGTATATTGATAAAGTATTCTTTTTTTTAGAAAAAAAGTAAAAAAGATCTACAAGATTTCGTGTAAAGAAAATCTCTTAGATGGTCCTTTAAGAAGAATATCTCTTAGATGATCTTCAATCGATAATATCTCTTGATTTCTTGATAAGTATATCTTTTTAATATTCTAATTAAATATTTCTTTCTTCTTAAATCCTTAAGAAATATGTATAAATATTTTACAGATAAATAATATCACTTATATTATTCCTTTAAGAATAATATCTTCTTAGTAAACTATTGCAAGAACAATATCACTTAGATGGCTTGGTTAGAATATCTTTATGATGATCCAATAAGGACAATATCTTCTAGATGAGTCCTGTTCGAATATATATTATTATTATATCTTCTACGGATGATAATCTCTTCTGTCCTGTTCAATTTAGAATCCTATTATTATAACTACTTAATTTTAAATGTTACTTATATATTATTAAATTTGTAACTTAATAATATTAAATGTAATAAATTATAATACTTCAAATTTCCTTAAACTATAATTATTTTTAAAGCTATTTAACCTGTAAGAGTATAATTATAATATAATTAATTATATTTCGACGAATTATTTCAATTTAAATTTATTCAAATTTAATTACTCTCTTTTTAATGGACAAATTGCTTAAATTACACGATTTCCTTTTATTAAATTAAAAGTAAAAATGTTCAAATTATATTAATTAATAAAATTATTTTGGCAACTATTACAAAATTAATTACTTATTTATGTAATTAATTTATATATCTATCTTTATTTTTTTTATATACTTTATATTCTATATATATTTTTTTTTAAATTGCAAACTTTTCCCTACCTG
>KZ651778.1:338541-352119 GCA_001010745.2 Gerris buenoi
GATGTTTTTGTTTAAAAAAATATATAATTATAATTAATTCTTATGACCGAAGAAACCATTTTTGTGTCTTGCTGGCAAGTACTTGACGGGATTTTTTTTTGTTATACCAACGAAACCCTAAAAAGGGCATTAATTTAACTAATAAATAAATATAAATAAAAAAAACCTATTAACAAAAAAGTATATAAACCTTTTAACGTACAACAAAATTATAAATCGGCACAAAAGTACGTGCACAAAATTTTTAAAAAATAAACAAATAAAATAGCTTTAACGTACATATCAAGCCTTTCAAACGATAAACGACAAAATATTAAAAACCAAAAAAAAGTGGTCACGTGACACGGCACAAGGTAAATAGTGTACTCTCATGTTCTCAGCAAATAGGATAAACTAATAAAATAAAATATTCTCAATTTAAAGAGCATTAGTGAGAGATTCAAGCGCCCAAATCAGAAATAAAATCCGTAAACAATTATAGAAACTATGGTCATTTAAAGACAAAAATGGAAAAAAATAAAACCATAGAAATGTCATAGGACCAAAGTTGTAGATCTTTTAAAATCAGTTGCCGCTGGTGCTATCCGTTTTCAATACGACTTACCGTTTAACCGCAATAAGCCCCCAAAACAGAACAGCTTAAAAATTAATTTAAGGGGGGGGGGGGAGAAGGAAACATGACTTTTTAAAATTATTTTGGTTCACAATATGGACGCTATGGCAAAACCACCACTTGTAAGTCATTTTTAAATTAAATAGTATATTCTAAAACACAATATCCCCCCCAACGTTTCTTGCGTGCCCTCCCCCCACGGTCACATAAATTGTAATCTATAATAATGTGTGTGAAAATGAGAAAAATTCACAATACATTTGATATACAACTAAAAAAGCAATAGAAATAACAACACTCAATATGAGGAAAAATCGAACTTTTGCTTCGTATTTTTCAAATTTCTAAAAAAAGTAAGGTCAGGAGATTTTTTTTTACTTTAGATTCGTGTTCTACATCTACATGGTTTGAAGATATTAAAACACCTAATATTATTATTATTATTTTTAAATTGGGTTGAAAACCCCCAAAATTTTACCAAACTAAAGCACATTTTCTAGAAAGCTGTACGCATAGGAGATATTTTGACTTCAGATTCGGATTCAGCCCACAAAAATAGTATGATTACTTTTTATTACTGTATATACCATTAATTTAATTGTATTTATTATCAAGCGAACAATTTAATAACAAAAATTGTAAAAGATCTCTTTAATGTAGATTCTAATTATATAAAAATCTTTTTCAGGTTCGAAAATGTCTCAAAGTGAGAAACGAAATGTTACCAAATAAATATAAAAGCAAAGCAAATGTAATAGTTTCTTTTTATTATAATGATTCCCCTAAAGACTCAAAAGAAAATATTATTGTAAAATTTATAAATAAAACAAAAATAAAAGTTACGTTTTTAGACCAAGATATAGGGGGAAAATATACATGCAGGAGAAAAATACATTAAATAAAGGACAGTAGTTAAGAGGTTATCCGCTAGATATTGCTGACGTCTCTAATCCAAACCAACTCCCAAATTCAGAAAAAAAATCAATGACTTGCAATTAATGAAATAAAGGTCACATTTTATAATAAGCGAGATGATCGTAAGAGATTTTTATTTAAGAATGGATGTAGTTTGAATAATGAATAGAAGTTTAGAGATAATCAGCTAGATAGTGCTGATGTCTTTACTCTAAGCCACCTCACTAGGACACTAATCTAATCCATTGTCTTAAAAATTTAAAACAGGGCTATCTTGAATAATTTCTATGAGAATAAATAAAGAGTCGTAGTTTAGAGATAATCCGCTAGATAATAATGATATCTCTAATTCATTAAAACTTAATACTATAAAAACTGAAGTCGGTCAGTTTTTGTAGTATTAAAAATACTAAAAAAAAAGAATAGTATTCAAATAATTATAAACACGCCACATTCTATAACTCGAGTAAAGGCATACATAAATAAATTCAACGAGTTTAAATAAAGGAGAGTACTTTAGAGACAATCCGCTAGATAGTGTTAATGTCCCTGATCTAAACGGACCTTCTAGGACACTAATCCACTTGCTTAATAATTAATAACTAAATCCATGGCATATCTTGATCTTAAAGAATTTCTATGAGTATAAATAAATATATGTAATTAAAAGATAATCCGCTAGATAATGCTGACGTCTTTAATCCAAGGAAAGTCCCTGTAATATGCAAACCACCCTCCTTAAAATACACACAACATTCTTTATCACAATTTTGCATGCTCTTAGCCTACAAAGAGTACATCTATTATAGCATAAAGAACTATATAAAATTATTCATTTTAAGGAATCAATTATGTTTTACAATGTTTAAATATTAATGTCATATTAATTGAAAATGTTTTTAAATTTTAAATACAATTCTCAAGTGCATTTTAAAAAAGTTTTTAACACATATATTTTTAAGTATAACTTTAAGTTAAAAAAAAAAGAAGTAAATAAAAACTAGACTAAGTAAATCTACCAATAAATTAGATTTTAAAAATAATAATAACTACTATTATTATAAATATCAATGAAACTTACGATGCCTCCGGTAAGTCCGATCCGATTCCCAATAGTTGGTAGACTCACCTAAAATAAATTAAATAAATATTATTATTAGTTTTACAAGTCTCAAAAAAGATAAGAACCGCAGAAGGCACTTACGAATTCGACTCAGTTGAGTATACTTATTCATATTTGCAAGTCAGAGTTCGAAAACACAATTATGTAATAGACCCATACTGAAATATAACAAGTTCTAATGCATATTTGTAATTTTTAAGACAATAACCAATCATTTGGAGTTGCGTTGGGACACTATACTTGATTATGTAAATAACATATATTGTAGATTGAAGAAGTCTCTTAATATTTCATGTAGGTAGTTAGTATTACATGTATGTGTGAGTAAGGTATATGTATGCGTTTAACAGTTAATTAACCCTACAATTGGTCAAGTAAACAAACATCATACATATGTACACATTGGGTAACAATGTATTGTGACGTCACGTTAGGCAAGAGGAGACTTCAATTCCCCCCCTTCCCCACCATCTGCCCCGCCCTTATTGTAAACAGTTGTTCCTATTGTATTTAGGGTTTCAGGTGGTAGAATATCGAATACTTCAGTGTTAAGGGAGTGATTTGACAATAATGTTAAGTTATCTAACTTAATTATTTTATTTCACAAGATTGCTAACCTTATAATTATTATTTTTTGTCAGAATCATAATTTATTAATGTCATGAGCCTTAAAAAAAATGGAAATATTAAAATATACTTATATGTGTTGAAGGCACAATGTGGCCTCTAACCTTTCGAGTTAATATACTCTAAGAAACTATATTTTTCCCGAAAATCGAATTTGTGGTCATCTATTGGTTAGATTCTTATTAAAAAGGTCTAAATTTTAGAGTTTTTCAATCAAAATTGTTGGAATAGTTTTCATGAATATTTTTTGGGATGGGGGGAAGGGTATGGCCCCCCTTAATATAGAGCTAATTTTTGAACACGTATGAAAAATTTTATCGATATCGGTCAAATAGTTTAGGCTTCAAGCATCTGAACAGACAGACATATTTTAAAAATCCTTTTTTTGGCGTCAGGGAACCTCAAAACGTGAAAATTCATCCAAATCAATTTGTTTTGCGCCGTCACAATTCTTTCTCTTTTAACATAAATAGGTAATATATATGTGAAAATAAAAAAGGGAATTAATTGTATTATTTGTATCGGACGAAACATATTGAACCTGAAGGAATAAACTAAATATGTAGCATGAAAACACAACGTTAACATGCCTTGAGGGCGTATCAATATTATCAGTTCAATTCATTGTGCAATCAAACTCAGAAGCCAATGCCAGATACAATAGATTCGGACAGGTGGAAATTCCGCAAAATTTCGGTCATTGAGCATTTATAGATTGCAACATAGGTTTGCAAACCCCGGTAAACTATCATGTTCCTGAAGCGCTCCACAAACTTCTTAGCAATCGACTGTGAGGATGCATTTGGAGAAACCCCTTCAGGCTATGCCAAATCAAATTCAGTGGAAACGCTGACCAGCTTCTGCATCGCTCTCCAAAGAGGTATGTCAAGTTTAAACTAGTGTAGTTATTAGATATTAGTTTTGCATATTTCGTATAGCAAATTTTACCTTAAGGCGATATTTTGTTGTCGAACTGTGCAGAAATATACATACAAACACACACGTATTTATATATTTATTACTAAATAACAGAAATACTCTAGCATACAAATTTTATTGTTTTTTAGTTTATGTATTGCTTATACATTGCTTAACATTATTCTAAACAGTAACCTTTATCATACACGGGCATCATCTCATTTCCTTGCTCTTCAGTTTATTTACCGTTTACTTTGTCAAGCATATTTCTATGATTAGCGGTCACTCTTAATACAAAAACCTAATTTAAATAACTAAAATTAAAAAGTCGCTTACTCTACCGGACTATGGTCATTGAATTTTCTAAAAATATTTATTCTACATTAGTTACTGTATTGTATTTTATTGATACTACCCCATTGTATTTATTTGATATTTTATATAAGTATTATTAATTGTTTTGTATAGTAGATACAATATTACATTTCTAATGAAAATTAACCAATAAAAGCACTTGTGGAAAAAAATAAGCCAAGTATCTCGTAAAACGTCAAATAAAATGTAATGCACGGCTGTATAAAACTTTACATTGCAATTGTCAAGTAAGAAAATGTCATTAAATTTAAACGTGTAGAACAATATGAGAAAGAAAAATTCAAGTTCGTGAGGGACAGAGAATAGGGAAGGGAGTCAGACGAACAACATCCCTTACGTATTAAGACTTAGTAGAACTAAAACCAATGATCTAGAACATTTTATACGACTTAGCTTATTTTTTTTTTTTTACCCAAGGGTTTTTGTCACAAGGATTTCACTTCTATTTGTAAATAATTTTAGTTTAAAAAAAAAAACAAAAAAAAAACGGGTACGTGGTACCTCGGAACTTTTCCTCACTTCAGAAGCCACTAAAGTGGCCTCTCCAGGCCCAAGCAGCATTGGACGTGGTCAGTACTCGGATGAGTGACCGTTCTGAACTAACTGATTTATTATCATTCTTAAAAAAAACTTATTTTTAATACCTAAATTTTATTTAATTATTTGAAGTTTGGCGGTAATTTGACAAATGTAAACAAACTTTGACGTCATCAAAATTATCGCATTAATAAATAATTATATTCACTTATAACTTTTAATCTAATTAATAGAACGTATTAACTAATATTTAAATAATTCATTGCCTAATGAATGTGCTGGATACTAATATTTAGGATGTTTAATGAATTTAGATTACATTTACATCTCACCTACTATGTGCGCTATCTAGGTGTTAATATGTCTTCCAGAAGAGCACACTTCTTAATATCCTTCACAATCATATTCCCCTAGGTTTTCTCTATTGAGAAGTTCTACTGTATGTGGATTAAAGGGAAATAAGATAACTAACTATAATATATAGATACAAATAGATAAGCAATACACAAAACAATGGTCCTAAAAAGGACCGTCTTCGAGCAAAAATGATGGTCCTGAAAAGGACCGGTTTCGAGAAAAAATAATGGTCCTGAAAAGAACCGTTTTCAAGCAAAAATAATGGTCCTGAAAAGGAGCGTTTTCGAGCAAAAATAATGGCGATTCGAAGCTATTTTTTAAGCGATTCGAATAACAGAGGCTCATCAAAATTAAACTTTTATCACACGTCATAATTAATGTTTGCTTACTAATATGTAGCAAGTTTTATGAATCTGATTACTTTGACATCTCTTCCACCATGAGTACTATGTATGCAATTTACGAATTATGTATTTCACATTAGTGGCTAATTTTGAAAACTTAAAGAACTATATTGTTTTAAAAAACCGTATTCATAACTTAACTTCTGAAGCACCGATATGGTGGATTTATAAACATTATTATTTTGAGGTTCCACTTCAGACATAGGGGGATTTTTTTTTCCGAGAGGAAAAATCGTTAAACCGAGTATTTTCCCTCGTCTCTTTCTTTCTCTCTCTGGTTTCAAATTGATCTCTAAGTTATAACTTGTTGACTAGACTGTTTATGACATCGTTTATTTTTTTCTGGTTGCACGATTTTTCCCCCCTCCATTCTCTCTTGGTTTTCCTCAACATCCTAAACTACCCTCCCCTCATCACTTTGCCGCGGATGTCGTTAGCGGTAACGAGGTTGTACCCCTCCCCTGTCCCCCCACCCCGCCCTTTCTGAAAAGTCAGTTAACTAGCCATGGAAAATATGTTGTGTAAACAGTGTGTAAATTGTGTGGTAGAATCAACTAGAAGGGGTTTGCTCTTTTTTTTATTTTTCCGACCCAACTACCGCCCACAATTTCATTTTTTTTTTTTAAAAAAAAAAAAAAAACTCTAGTTTTTTGAAATGGGTTCTTAGGATTTGTGTTCTAGTATGTTTCCCGTTTTTTTTTAAAAAAAAAACTTTTTTTTAATAGTATAGTTGTAATTTTACAGTCATGTTTGACAATTACACACCCCAAAAAATTATGGGTTTAAATTTTTTTACCATTTACATACGTAAATTATTAAAAGGAGCAAGCGTTTTTAACATTTGTAGGAAATTTTCAAATATTTTGAGAGGCTTATACACACGAAATAACAACTGAAAGAGTAATAATATTATACTTTAAAAAAAATAAAATAAACACACTTTTAAAACCATGCCGGAAAAGGAAATTATATACATATTTTTTAAATAGCCACATTACTATAAGCTATCATAGTTCATATATTCTTTAGTGGCATCTGCATGTACTGTGACCTGTGACCGCTCGTAGAAATGTGTTTTTTTTTTAAACAAAATACATTTTTGTCATTTTTAGTGCATGGTTTTTTAAAAAAGTGTTTTTATTTTTTACTTTTCCTAACCTATGGTAAGAATTTTGACATTTTTAGGAACTGGTCTGAAACTTTTTCCAGACCAGTTCCTAAAAGTTCCAGAGTTCTCTACTTCTTATTTTTTGGATTTTTTTTTATGTTAGTTACACGGCTATAGCTACAGGTACAAGTGTGCAAAATTTCAAGCGTAATCTAACTTTTAAAAGTCCATCGTAGGAGGAAGCAGAGATATGAGGGTGAGAAAAACCGGTTGAATTCGTTCAAGTAACCACACCTTGCATGCTTACTGGAACTTGGTCTTGCGCATTGCAGTGCACACATCATAACTTGGTACGCCGATAAGGCCTGGTGTGACTGGGGTGTCAGAGGTCGTTAGAGAGAGTTGGAGATGGTCAAAGGAGGAAAGTAGTGTTTTCAGAAAGCACGAGTTTTTGGGTAGTGATTAAATCAACTCTTCTATAGACTATCTGAGAAGTTGGATATAAGCAGAGAAACATAGTATGTATTAACAGCGAATCAGAGAAGGACTGGGACAGAAAGACATTATAAAACAACAGATATTAAGACAATTAAATGGTATGAACAAATTAACAAAAGTTCATGGCAAAGGTAAAACAAAACTGTTTCCAGAAACTCATCCAGAAAGAAGAGCAGAATTTACACTTAATTACAATTAACATCACCACAACTGACCCTTTGGTCTTCCTCTAAACATTTCACACTCCAAGAATCTTAAGAGTCTAAAACAAGTCTTGTCCAACTTATTTGTATTAAGACGGTCGTGACTCTGACCTAACTACCTCCTCTTGCAGAAGAAACACCGCAAACAGATGTTAAGGTCTTTACTCTGAGCCAGTGGCTTCTCTTCATTTTAACTTTAACCTCGACTTGAAAAACCTAATAAATATTGGTTTCCCTCTAACTCTCACACCTAACCATTCAGACCATAGAAGAAACTCTATGATTAAAAACCTTCGTAAATTTATGTGGCACATAAATTCCTCTATATATCACTAGATGGATTATCACAGGAGTATTTATATAGAGCATAAGTAATAAAGTAATAAGTTAAAGATAATTCTTCTGAGTTTGCACCTTTACTTTTGGATACTATGTTTTTGGATCTTTAAAAGGTGAGTAAAATTAACAATTAGTTAAATTTAAATTAAGGTTATATTTCACCCATTAAGGGCATCATCAAACCTCAAGTCTATGTTCGTGTATAAAATGTTACTTATTTCTTCTTAAACAATTTGAAGTATGATATATAATAAAAAAAAGTTAAAATAAAAAACACATGATCATCTGATCATATGAGTCACACTGGACACAGCAGGGTAAAATATAACCTTAATTTCAAGTTAACTAATTGTTAATTTTACTCACCTTTCCAAGATCCAAAAACATATTATCCTAAAGTAATGAGTATAATGGTGCAATTTCCCAAACATGAGTGTAACTAAAAAAAAAATAGATTGAGACTACACTATAGAGAGCAAAGTGAGCAGAAAGTTAAAATTTGAATGGGACCATTTGTGTCCTAACTTTGACATACTACATTTTAAAAAAAATGTTATTCAAACTGATCAAAATAATTCATTTAACATCGATAAGCTCGAAAGCCAAATTAACTACTAAGGTGAAAATTAATGAAAGCTTTGATTTGTCCAGCTGTAGGCATTTTTCTTATCTTTTACAATTATATCTGGAATTGATGAATTTAGCAAATAAACAATCTAAAGAACTAAGTAATCTTGTTAAAATAAATTGTATTTTTACCAAAGGAGAAACATTTTTTAATATTTTTTTTTTCTTTTTTTCATTTTTAAGTGAAATTGCTTTTAAAAAGGTCTCAACCCCTTGTTTAAAAAAACAGAATTATTGTTTGCTTTAAGGAACAAGATTTTCACGGCGAGAGGGATGAAGGGGGTAGACAAGGGTAAGGTAACAAATTTCCTCTACTTTCTTATGAATACAAATTTTCCAGGGGGTCTCCTCATTCAGCCCTAAAGGGGAAGGGGGAGAGGGTAACCTTTTTTGATAAATGTTTGTTTTAGTGCCGAAAAGGGGGAGTGGGGAAATGTGTGTTTGTTTTAATTTTGTTGAGTTTTTTGGTGTTTCTTTTTTGTTTTCATTTTATTCTCTGGGAGTATTTCATTATTTATTAAGTGACCTTCTTGATTTTTTTTTTTTTTTTTCATTTTTAGGTTAATATATTAAACATGTTTCTGTTTTAATTTTTTTTGTTAATGTTAATATTTGATTTAGTTGGATTTTTTTTTCGTTAATTTGAGATTTTGAGAGTAACCGAGGGTAAAGGGGAATAAAGTAAGCAAGCAAAAGAACCAAATTATTCTATCTTCAAATGAGTTTTTGATTATTGACAGAAATGAGTTTCAAGTTTCAGACATCGAGTCAGTCGGTATGAGCGTTAACATTATTGCTAACCACCATATCTTAAAAACTACTTGTCTGATTTTAATGAAAATTCAAATGGTTATTCAAAATTCTCCCGAAGAAGGTCCCATGAATTTACACATATGTTTCCTCTCTCATGTGCGCACAAACCTGCTTTTGAATTAACACAAAAGTAATTTCAAGGTAATGCTATGAATCTAGTGTTATAAATAGTAATGTTATAAAGGTAGTGCTATGAATCATAACATTATCTTGAAGAAGGAAATATATTTTTCGAAACGTCGGTAATCTTTTGATTTACTTTTGAGTGATCCTCGCTATCCTAAAAAATAGACTCCAATTAGTGTGGCACATAGCTTCCTCGAATCCTATGACGTAGTTTATTGATTTTATTCTTTTACGACCCTTTTAAATATCTAATTTGTTTAATTATTTCCCCAATTTTTAATCAGTCAAAATTTATTTTATTTTTTTACATGTGTTAAAGTATCAATTTATCAAAAGTTAAAGAGCGCAGGCGGTTCAAATTAATCTTAGGCTTTCTGCAAATTACTTTCGATAAACTATAAAAGTTTCACATAAATCAGATAAGTAATTTCAGAGAAACAAATGGGCGCAGAAGGTTGAAACTTATATGGGACCAACAATTAGCTCATTGTGACCTACCATAAAAATTTTGTTAAAATAGGATGTGTAGTTTTTAAGACATGTTGGTTCCCAAAAATTGAGCGACAGACACGGAACCAAAAATGTTCCCTGATGTCTGAAACGGATTTCTGTTTTGAAATTTTTGAAATCGGAGACATAAAATATTTGCATTCTTCACCGGTTTCAAGGTCAAAACCACTTAGCAGGCCAAAACTGTTTCCTTAACCATCCACCCATAGGATATTGCCCTACGGTTAATTATTATAATAAGTAGTTTTGATTTTTTTATAAGTTAAGTACAACATTATTTACTTATAAAATAAACCTTTTTTAATATTGATTATGACTACATTGAATATTAGATCTAATATCTAATTAAATTATTAGTAAAAGGTATCTATCGCAATGTTACCAACATTTTTTTGTTTTTCTTTTTTTAAAAGTCCATTAAAAATAATTTCCTTTTTGATTTTTATCTTTGAAATGCTCTTAACATTTATTTTCCAGCAAAATCGGATCAAAAGAGATAATGCTAATGTTCATTACTCTAATGAAATGACTAATTAAAAGTGTTTTTTTTTTATAAAAAAAAAAAAAAAATCCTCTATCATTAAAAAAAATCAAAGAATTTTATCAATAAAAATGGTAAGAGCTTTATTATCAGATACACGCGTATATACATATATATATAGAATGAAATGTATCGCAAACAAAATTTGAGCTTCTAGGGGTAAAAAAAGCGACTATGTTCCATTTCCTTTAAAATTATTCCCACTGGGAGCTCTGTATGTTTTTCATTAATTCGAACGAAAAGGTTATTTTCTTTTTTTTGAATTGATGGATTTTTTTCTTACTCAAAATGAAATTGGGTGGAAAAATAAAGAATGTAAATTGGGTGAAAATAAAACCCTCTGAAAGCAAATATTACGTGTTGCAATTTTAATTGGATTTAAATATTCCTTTTCTTTCGATGAAATTAATTAATCTGAGTAGAAATTTGATAGTAAATTTTGGACATTTTATAAAATAGATTATTTATTATTTAAATAAATAGAAATTAAAAGAAGTTAAATTAATAATAGATATCCACGCAGATAGCGTTATATTAAAAACAAATATACACCTTATCTGTCGGCAATTGTAAGTAACCTGATTTAGTTGAAATTTGCTATACTTTGTTCCTTTAACCAATACTCATTCTAACTTTATTAGACTGCGTTTACAAGTTTACAGTCAGAGTCCACACGTAACGCTCGCGTAAACGTCAACTTAAAATTTAACTTTCAGGACATTTTTATTGATAAAACAATTTGATGATTTTTAAGATAATTTTACTACGTTTTTATTAGCTTGCATTCTTGTTTTTTTGTTTGTCCAGTACAAATATTGCAATCGATTTTTAACTAACTTCCAGAGTAGCTAGACATTTTAAACTTTTAGAATAGCTCAGAACACGATGACAATGCATTATTTTAATACTTTTAGCTATCTTTCAGCTAAATTTAATTCATTTTTTGCAAATTGTGCTGTCTGGAAAGTTAGTTCGGAAAAAATCCGCAAGTTATTTTATTTGTTTTGACATGTCCCATATTTACAATCTTAGAATAATACTATATATAGAAGGAGTGTCACTGATAACATTGAAACCAACTTTGGTAGTGATCCTTAACCGCGTTCTAAAAATTCATTTTTGTAGTTTGTGACGTCATAACTCTAAAATTATTTGCCTTCGGTTTTATAATTTAATTTTTTATTTAATTATAATTATTGATAGTCAGTTTAGTTTATTGTAATATTTTTTTTGTGCTTTATCTTATTTTAGTTTGAAATATGCTAAAAATATTGTTTATTATATCATGACGGGCGAGTTGAAAAAAATGACGTCAGAGTGAAACGTAAACAATAACCAATGGCAGGGCTTGTTTTCTTGACGTTTGTGAGCGGGCTTTGAATAGTTACTAAAGCGTGGCCAACCTTCTCCAGCTTAAAAGAAAAAAAAGAGTGTTGTTTTGTTGGTCCCCTGGTCTAAGGGACACAACCCCTCGGCGAAAGTTGGCTTCAGTCCCTTATCAGTAATTGCTTGTTGTTTTGATTCTATGCTCCTTCTATAAATAGTATTATTCTAAGTTTACAATCTTCATTTTCACATGTTTCAAATTTTTATGATTTATGACAGTAAATTTAAAAACGTAGTATATAAAAATTTATTTTTATCTTGCAATTATTATCTATCCAATGAGACATTTTTTTTTAAATATAATATGTTTTTAGTAAAATCAGTGACATCGCTTAAAAACAGTGACATCGCTATTAAGTGGTAAAGGTGCCATAATACAATAAATCAGATCGAAAAAGAGGAAACAAGGTTTTTTTTTATTAAATGTCTAAAGTATTGCTGCAACTAAATAACTAACTCCTTGACTCAATCGTGAGCTCGTGAACTATTTCACCGATTGAGCTGAAATTCGTACAAATGATAGCTTTCTATTATATAAATAAGTCCTTTATATTTTATCTTATTACCTGCCGCCTTTTTGAAAATATCGACTTCTAATTTTTACACAGGAAAGTTAGTTTAGATTTTTAAACACCTCATTATTTTGGACTTCACTATACATGGTAAAAAAAAATTATAACATTCACATATTAAAAATTATGTTGTCATCTATAGGTTTAAGTGTAGTGAGGAAAGGATCCGGGACACCCTGCGTCCAATTTATCCTGTGTAAAGATGTAATAATATCTCTTAGTCCAAATAAAGTGTTCAAACTATCACTAATACATAAGTACGTAAGGGTTGTGTTCCTAAGTCCATATGTTATTTAAAAATATTAGTTAATAAAAATCCCGTCAAGTACTTGCTAGCAAGTTACTAAAAGGGTTTCTTCGGTCAAAAAAATAATTATTATTATTATTCATTTTTTTAAACAAATATATCCATTGTTCACTTTTAAAAATCAAGATGTGCATGTATTATTATTCTTAACTATCTTCGGTATGCGCTTATTGAATTCTTTAGGGTTAAAATGGCCAGAATGGCTGCCATTTTAGAAACACAATATATTTTTGTGAACTAAATTTCAATACCTTTAAAATGATACCCAACTTCGATTTTTAAAATCGCAAAAATTTTGGGGCCCCCTAGTTACGGTCCCCTAAAATTTTTAAAAATTAACTTTTTTAAATAACTCCCGGAAATACCATTGGACCACAGAGACGCATATTTTTGTGTTTTTGCCTTATTTTTAGGACCTGTCCTTTTGGGCTAGCGGGTGGGGGACATTTTTTTGCGTTTTGTTTCAATTTTTTGGGGGGTAAAATGGCCGCCAATTTAGAAACAAAATATATATTTGTGAACCAAATTTCAATACCTTTCAAATGATACCCAACTTCGATTTTTCAAATCACAAAAATTTTGGGGCCCCCTAGTTACGCCCCCCTAAAATTTTTTAATTTTGACTTTTTTATATCAACTTCCGGAAATATCATTGGACCACAGAGACGCATATTTTTGT
>KZ651779.1:88762-100500 GCA_001010745.2 Gerris buenoi
TATCGAACCAACATATCTTAAAACTACAAGAATACAGGAAAAAAGTGTATATTAAGACCAGTTTTTAAAAATGGTATTTTTATATTAATTATTTATTCGTAAGTAGATATTAGATGTCCCTATTTATTAAATTCTTATTTTTAAGTAGGTCAATTAGGGTAAAATATACCCAAATTGACAATATACCCTAATTGACCTACTTAAAAATAAGAATTATTTATTAGTTACACTATCCAAAAGGAGGGGGGTAAAGCAATACGAGAGGAGTGATGCAGGAAATTGGGGCAACTAGATATTCTCTGTTAGTAAAATAAATTCAATGTTTCTTAACGGTACTTACTCAGTCAGTTCACTTCGTTCCTATTTTTATGAGTAACGCTGCTATTTTATTAGGGTTTGAAAAATCCATCTCGAAACCCTAATGCCGAGGGTGATGTGTCTGTCTGTCCGTCGCTCTTTGGTTCATATCTCCAGACCAGATTAAGGTAAAATTGTTGAAATTTAAAACACTAGCGCAATTTTATAGCCCACAAAAAAGGAAACATACAAAGAAGTTAAAATTCGTAAACATTTCACTTTGCAAAAATTTAGTAAACTAAAAATTTTTGTACATATTTCTGTTAATTTTCCAATGGAATATCAAATGAAAGCTTCTGAAAAATATTTTATCTAGGTTTAATAAGAGATATAAACATTGCATCTCTGTTTAGATGCGTAGAAAGTGATTCTTTACATACTTATATTCATTGCGCATCCGCGTTTCAAAATCCCTCTTTTTTCTGCCCAAGTGAGGTACAAATGAAGAATTCTTCACCTAACGCACAATTAGCGAGTTTGTTTCCATTTAACAAAACTAATTTGCTGTTTCTTTAATAATATTAACTGTTAATATCGAGTTTATAGTGAAAAAACAATATGTGATTTAAGTTATTATAAATCCAAAATAATTAATTCGGCACAAAATACAACTAATGAATTATTGTCATCTTTATCGAACCAACATATCTTAAAACTACACGTCCGATTTTAATGTAATTTGTTTGTTTGGTCAACATTATTGCTGGTACTATTATATAAGTTGCAACCTTCTACGCTCATTTGTTTCTCTGCCACATGCACACGAACATACATTTATTTACACAAATATCTTCAAAAGAACACATCTGATTTGCTATGAAATTTAGAGTTTTACAAACATAGCCAACTTACAGATGAATTGCAACTGTCGGCCGTCAGCGCTCTTTAAATTTGGCTAAATTGATACTTATATTTTGATAAACAATTAAACGATCAAAACAGTTTTGAAAATAAAAAAAATAAAAAAATAAAATAAATTCGACAAAATAGGTTGTAAAAGCATAAAATCATTAAAGTATATGAAATTGGAGCGAGGAAGCTATGTGCCACACTAATTGGCAGTTGTAAATCGACAGACTCCCTGATGACTGAAATGGTTTGCTTTCTTTGAATTTTTGAAGTCGGAGGCAAATAAATGTTGGTTCTTCAAATTTATCACATAGCATTCGTTTGTCACATACCTTTGGTAAGCTTGGAATCAATATTTTTACAATCCGGCATTTTGATTCAAGATGGCGGACCTATACATATTTGAAACCATGTCCTCTAACTATAGTAATCATCGCTTCTTTAAAGTGCTAAAATAAAATCATTGCCTTTGGAATCCTGATTTCTTAAATTATATTAATGTCTGCCAAGACGGTTTTTTCTCAAATTTGATCTCAAATGGGAAATAGGGTCAAAGTAAAAGGGGGGNGGTTGAGTCAAAAAGTTGCACCAGTGTTCCAAATTTCAGCTCTTTCGCTTGAACGGTTCGGGCCCTACGAACCAAAGAGCGACGGACGGACGGACACATCACCCTCGGCATAAGGGTTTTTAGAAGTATCTACAAAACCCTAAAAATCAGGATGCCAAAGGCCATGCTTTTATTTTTAGCATTTTAAAAAAAGTTATGATAATTATAGTTAGAGGACATGGTTTCAAATATGTTTATGTCCGCCATCTTGAATCAAAATGCCTGATGGTAAAAATATTGCTTCCAAGCTTACCAAAGGCACGTGACAAACGAATGCTATGTTATAAATTTGAAGAACCAACATTTCTTTGCCTTTGACTTCAAAAATTCAAAGAAAGCAATCCACTTCAGTCATCAGAGAGTCTGTCGATTTAAAACTGCCAATTAGTGTGGCACATAGCTTCCTCGCTCCAATTTCATATACTTTAATGATTCTATGCTTTTACAACCTTTTATTGTCGAATTTATTTGATTGTTTTAAAAATATTTCAAAACTGTTTTTATCGTTTAATTGTTTATCAAGATACTAGCCGTTAGGCCCGCGGTAACGGGCAGAATAATAAATATGGTTTAGAAAATGACCTGAGAGATAATTAGTTATAATTGAAATAGATATTTAAAGAGATATTTACTGTTTAAATAGTATGTTTTATGCAGTTATAGGTAATTATAATTAAAACATTTTAATAGGAAGTTTTGTGCTCTTATATTCGTTATATATGTATGGCGCAAATGGTTTAGTATCTGGCATCCAGTAGCCCCGGGTTCGATTCCACTTTATGGCGCATCAATTTTTAACTTTATAAATCATTTAGAGGTGAGTTGTCGTTGTCGTCGTCGTTGGGACACTACTCGATTATTATATAAAAGATAAGTATCAATTAAGCGAAATTTAAAGAGCGCCGACGCGACGGTTACGATTAATCTGGTTAGTTGGTTAGAGTTTGACAGAGCGCCGACGCGACGGTTACGATTAATCTGGTTAGTTGGTTAGAGTTTGACAGAGCGCCGACGCGACGGTTACGATTAATCTGGTTAGTTGGTTAGAGTTTGACAGAGCGCCGACGCGACGGTTACGATTAATCTGGTTAGTTGGTTAGAGTTTGACAGAGCGCCGACGCGACGGTTACGATTAATCTGGTTAGTTGGTTAGAGTTTGACAGAGCGCCGACGCGACGGTTACGATTAATCTGGTTAGTTGGTNCCCTATTTATTAAATTCTTATTTTTAAGTAGGTCAATTAGGGTAAAATATACCCAAATTGACAATATACCCTAATTGACCTACTTAAAAATAAGAATTATTTATTAGTTACACTATCCAAAAGGAGGGGGGTAAAGCAATACGAGAGGAGTGATGCAGGAAATTGGGGCAACTAGATATTCTCTGTTAGTAAAATAAATTCAATGTTTCTTAACGGTACTTACTCAGTCAGTTCACTTCGTTCCTATTTTTATGAGTAACGCTGCTATTTTATTAGGGTTTGAAAAATCCATCTCGAAACCCTAATGCCGAGGGTGATGTGTCTGTCTGTCCGTCGCTCTTTGGTTCATATCTCCAGACCAGATTAAGGTAAAATTGTTGAAATTTAAAACACTAGCGCAATTTTATAGCCCACAAAAAAGGAAACATACAAAGAAGTTAAAATTCGTAAACATTTCACTTTGCAAAAATTTAGTAAACTAAAAATTTTTGTACATATTTCTGTTAATTTTCCAATGGAATATCAAATGAAAGCTTCTGAAAAATATTTTATCTAGGTTTAATAAGAGATATAAACATTGCATCTCTGTTTAGATGCGTAGAAAGTGATTCTTTACATACTTATATTCATTGCGCATCCGCGTTTCAAAATCCCTCTTTTTTCTGCCCAAGTGAGGTACAAATGAAGAATTCTTCACCTAACGCACAATTAGCGAGTTTGTTTCCATTTAACAAAACTAATTTGCTGTTTCTTTAATAATATTAACTGTTAATATCGAGTTTATAGTGAAAAAACAATATGTGATTTAAGTTATTATAAATCCAAAATAATTAATTCGGCACAAAATACAACTAATGAATTATTGTCATCTTTATCGAACCAACATATCTTAAAACTACACGTCCGATTTTAATGTAATTTGTTTGTTTGGTCAACATTATTGCTGGTACTATTATATAAGTTGCAACCTTCTACGCTCATTTGTTTCTCTGCCACANGTTGGTTAGAGTTTGACAGAGCGCCGACGCGACGGTTACGATTAATCTGGTTAGTTGGTTAGAGTTTGACAGAGCGCCGACGCGACGGTTACGATTAATCTGGTTAGTTGGTTAGAGTTTGACTGAGCGCCGACGCGACGGTTACGATTAATCTGGTTAGTTGGTTAGAGTTTGACAAACACTAAATTTCATAACAAAACAGATAAGTACTTTTGAAGATATTTGTGTAAATAAATGTATGTTAGTGTGCATGTGGAAGAGAAACAAATGAGCGCAGAAGATTACAACTTATATAGGACCAATAATGGGCTAATTATGGCCTACCATAAAAATTTCATTAAAAACGGACGTGTAGTTTTTAAGATATGTTAGTTCAAAAAAAAGTGAGCAACCGACCCCGACGAATTGAAAAGGAAAAATGTTCCCTGTTGTCTGAAACGGATTTCTGTCTTGAAATTTTTGGAATCGGAAACATATAATACTTTCGATTTTTAGAACGATCACATAGCTTCCGTTATCTTCGGTAAACTCGGAAGCGAAATCTGGATGGCTTGTCGAATGTAGCCCATAGATAGTCCCTTATTTCATTTTAAATTAATTTCAAAGGAGTGCAAAAACTATATATTGCGTAAAAGTAAATATGACTCCTCTAGTAATCGAAACCTTATGTGACAATTTGTCCGTTAATAGAACTCGATGTGCCACATAAATTGGCAGATTATGTGTATTTTTTTAAGTCTCTAAAAAACGTAACAGGTGGATACTTCAAAGAACTTGATAATTAGCACGCTTGGANCTACACTTTCGGATGTAAGCATATATTAATAAAAGATTTCCACCTAAGAATACGATAAGAGACCGGGAAGGGAGGATGGTATACAGAAGGAAAATTCCTCTGCTTTTCCCGGAAGGTTTACTATAAAAATTGTTTTTTCAGTAGTCGGGGTAAATTATATTACTTATATTACTTTGCTTTGTAAAGTAGTAACTTTGAGACTGCTTATTATTAAAACAGGGTAATCAAATTTGTTTGTTTTTCTTTGCTTTTTCTAATTTAACTCCCAATTTGTATCTTATCTTTTTTTTGTTTTTGTTCTATTGTCATTAATAGAACTGGTCCTTTGGTTTTTCAATTATCTCTCCAGTGACAGAACTGAGCAATATAGCTGCGCTCATCTGCCCTGTACAAAGCATATTTTTACTCTTGCTTTTTCTCCGAAATATAATCCTTGCCTTTAGATTTGTCAGATGAAATAACGCAATACAACTGAAAATACGTTTCTTTGTAATTTTTATTTGGTTAGTTTATTTTGAAATGATACATGGCTCATTAAATAATTATGAAGAATATTAGAGGGTGGGTTTGTGGTTTAATTTTATTTATCTACGATTATCGACAGCTCTCTCCATGTATCAGCCCCTTCCTTAAGGATCAACCACATCCGCAAGTATAAGCTCTTTCCCAAGTATCAAAGCCGGCTACTCTTCAGTTATCCATTTAAGTCGAGAATTGCTTGATGGCACAATTTTGCTTGATGTATGAAATTAAGAGATTATACCTTTGTCGAAACATTTAATTTTTAATATTTATACATTTGAAAGATAATATCTATACATATATTTAAAAACATTTTAGATTAGAGGGCCCTCCAATTTTCTAAACTCTTTCCCTAGGTGGCTGGATAACTGTAGTTTTACACATTTCCCAAGTATTAAGCCCCATCCCAAACATCAACCTCCTTCTCAAGTATCAGCTCCCTTCCCAAGAATTGACCACATTCCCAAGTATCAGCTCTTCTTCCAAGTATCAACCACATCCCCAAGTTTCAGCCCTCTCCCGAAGAATGAACCTCCTCCTTAATAATCAGCTCCCCTTCAGTGGCGTAACTATGGGCCCGCAATGTTTTAGCTACGCCACTGTCCCTCTTCAAGTGTCAGACCCCTCTCCTTCCAAGTATTGTATATTGTTACTAGTGCGTACAGACCACCATTCCATCGAGGTCAAGTCATATTTTCTTATTTCTTAAAGTCACTAAAAACTCTGTTCATTGGCTCATTGCAATTTTCACCTCTCTTTTATTTAAGATAGTGAAAATTTCCCAAGGTGCTAACATCTACAGATCAATTTTCACGGATAAAAGAAGATAAAACTCGGACTAAAACACAATGGGAAAAACTTGTTGCCTACGAAGTAGAAGGGNAATATCTTGCCGATCATTTTTATGGATCAGGATTGTGTATTCATCAGCAGTTTGCCTGGGGAATGGTTGAAACGTTTCCTCAAGGTAATTTGCAAAGAGTTCAGCTTTATCCTTTGCATTCCTCGCCCAGGATCCATTTTCCAGGTTGATGGGGGGATCTTGTTTTACAGGTTTCTTTAAGGCTTTAACCGCTTTCCATACTGAGTAATCTGTATCCTTGCGCGCTGTGAGCTTGCTTAGATATCCTTTGACTGAATCATTTTTATAAGTTTTTAGTAATAATTTGAGTTCATTACAAAGAGTATTTAGAGTCCTTTTATTTTCTGGAGTGCGAATTCTTTGACAAATCTTTCGTGCTTTTCTTTTCTTTCTGATATGCATTTTTATTTCATAGGGATAATCTGGACTAATATTCCTTTTTACATATCCCACTGGAGTACTTTTCCAGGCAGCTTCCTGGATATGTTTGTTGAATAACTCAACTTCTTTATCTAATTGCATTGGATTTTTTATTGGTACCTGTAGATCAATGATACCTTCCATTATTTGTTTAAAGAGGGACCAATTGGTTTTTTTACTTACCAGCCGAGGGGGGTATTCCTTCTCAAGTACNTTTATTTTTTTTTTTTTTTTTTTTTTTTCAAGTCTCTAAAAAACGTAACAGGTGGATACTTCAAAGAACTTGATAATTAGCACGCTTGGAATAGTTCGAATCGGGTTAAAACAGTTTTTCCGGTTAACCTAAAAGGTTTTTCTTTTCTGTTGGCATATAGCGTGTAGAGTAGCTTGAAATTTCCACTTCGTTTGACTCACCTTTACCAAATTCTTTTTTTTTTCATGGATTCTGATATTTTCAAAATTTACACCGCTTTTGATGTGACGAAATTTGGAGGGAAGCATATTTTCACTCTCGCTTTTTCTCCGAAATCTAATCCTTGCCTTAAAATTTGTCAGATGAACGCAATACAACTGAAAATACGTTTGTTTGTAATTTTTATGTGGTTAGTTTATTTTGAAATGATAAATGGCTCATTAAATGATTATGAAGAATATTAGAGGTTGGCTTTGTGGTTTAATTTCATTTATCTACACGATTATCGACCTCCTCCCAAGTATCAGCTCTTCCCATAATATGAGCCCTACTTCCCAAGAATCAACCTCATCCCAAAGTATCAGGTCTTTCCTAAGAATCAAACTCTTTCCCAAGGATCAAACTCTTTCCCAAGGATCAAACTCTTTTCCAAGTATCAAACTCTTTCCCAAGTATCAAACTCTTTCCCAAGTATCAAACTCTTTCCTAAGTATCAAACTCTTTCCCAAGTATCAAACTCTTTCCCTAGTATCAAACTCTTTCCCAATCATCAAACTCTTTCCCAAGTATCAAACTCTTTCCCAAGGATCAAACTCTTTCACAAGTATCAAACTCTTTTCCAAGTATCAAACTCGTTCCCAAGGATCAAACTCTTTCACAAGTATCAAACTCTTTCTCAAGAGTCAAACTCTTTCCCAAGTATGAAACTCTTTCCCAAGTATCAATCTCTTATCCAAGGATTAAACTCTTTCCCAAGGATCAAACTCTTTCCCAAGTATCAAACTCTTTCCCAAGTATCAAACTCATTCTCAAGTATCAAGCTCTTTCCCAAGTATCAAACTCTTTCCTAAGGATCAAACTCTTTCCCAAGTATCAAACCCTCCTATCAGCCTATTTCCCCAAGAATCAACTCCCTCCCTAAGTTTCAGCTCTCTCCCCAAGTATCAGCCCCCTTCCCAAGAATCAACCACATCCACAAGTATAAGCTCTTTCCCAAGTATCAAAGCCGGCTAATCTGCAGTTATCCATATAGTCGAGAATCGCTTGATGGCACAATTTTGCTTGATGTATGAACTTAAGAGATTATACCTTTGACGGAACATTTAATTTTTAATATTTATACATTAGAAAGATTATATCTATATATTTAAAAACATTTTAGAGATGATATCCTTTTGTCAAAACAGCACATTCGAGTGAGGGCCCTCCAATTTTCTAAACTCTTTCTCTAGGTGGCTGGATAACTGTAGTTTTACACATTTCCCAAGTATTAAGCCCCTTTCCAAACATATAACTCCTTCTCAATTATCAGCTCCCTTCCCAAGAAACAACCTCATACCCAACTAGCAGGTCCCTCCCCAAGTATCAAACCGCCCCAAGAATCAACTACATCCTCAAGTATCAGCTCTTTTCCTAAGTATCAAACCCTTTCCCCAAGTATAAGCCTCATCCCCAAGAATATACCTCCTCCCCAATTATCAGTTCTCTCCTCAAGAATAAACCTCCTCCCCAATTATCAGTTCTCTCCCCAAGAATAAACCTCCTCTCCAATCATCTGTTCTCTCCCCAAGAATCAACCTCCTCCCGAATTATCAGTTCTTTCCCCAAGAATCAACCTCCTCCCCAGTTATCAGTTCTCTCCCCAAGAATAAACCTCCTCCCCAATTATCAGTTCTTTCCCCAAGAATCAACTCCTCCCCAATTATCTGCTCCCTTTTCAAGTGTCAGACTCCTCTCCTTCCCTGTCCTGTATATTGTTGCTAGTGCGTACAGAACACCACTTCATCAAGGTCAGGTCATCTTTTCTTATTTCTTGAAGTCACCAAAAACTCAGTTCGTTGGCTCATTGCAATTTTCACCTCTCTTTTATTTAAGATAGTGAAAATTTCCCAAGGTGCTAACATCTACAGATCAATTTCCACGGATAAAAAGGAGATAAAACTCGGACTAAAACACAATGGGAAAAACTTGTTGCCGACGAAAATAGGAGAGGGAGTTTTCTCGAAGACGTTTTTAACACACGGAGAATGCTGTGCCGATCCAATAGCGAGAAAAGCCTGAAAGGAAACTCCGACGCGGTGAATATTTTATCTTGGGGGAAAGCCTCCCCCCACTTTTCACTTCTCAACACCGCTTCGGAAAATTCGGGTCTGAACTCCGACTTCTTTCCACACTCCTCACAAAAAGTTTTTCACCACACGTGCAAATGGCAGAGGTTTGAGAACACGTATAGACACGTACAGACACGTGTATACACCCGGTACCTCACGTACATACGTATACACAAGATTCCACGCTTTGTACATTTATGACTCTTTACCTATTCTCAAAGTGTTTGCGCATAAAAAAGTACAGATCTTAAGTCAGGACCAGATATATGTATATTTTTTGTCTGTTCAAAACCAGATACCATGATAAGCGTGCCTTTGAGACAAAATACAATTAGAGATCTCTTGTGCAGAACTAACCTTTTGATGCTACAACCCTATAAATTTCTCCTTAATATTTTCGTGACCCTTCCTTGAATATACTGTGTTGCATATTGCATGCTCTAAGTATTGCAGGGGATATACATGGTCCAAAGAGTCTATACTCTACTAAAAGTATTACTTTTATTAGGGAGGAAGCACTATAGATTTATTTTTTTAATAATTACAAGATAAAAATAAATTTATCTACGATTGATACGTAATATAAACATTACATCTCTGTTTAGATTCGTAGAAAGTGATTCTTTACANAAAGTTCTATCCTTCTATTAATTTTTGACTTTCTATCTTTTCATAAGATAAAGATATCAATACACCAGGAAATGAAGAACTTTGGCTAGCACTTCTTGCGTCATACATAGATTTACTTGAAAATTTTACAGTAGGTAGAGAAAAGTCCAAGCATCAAAATATATACGTTCTATATCATCATCGCTATTACCCTGGGGGTGGTTGTCACCCCATCTCGGGGGTTGGAATTTTAAATTTTATTTAACCACAGGAATCGATGGAAAAGCTAATTCTAAGTTAAAAATGATCAATACATTTTCTTAAAAAAATTAATTTTTTAGGAGTAATTCGCGATTGAAAGTAAAAGTAGTTCGACCTTTTTGATCGGTTTTTCGCGAATAACTCGGAAAATATGCATTTTATCAAACAAACTGTAAGAACAAAATTGTAGCATGTAAAAAAAAAAAAAGAAAGAAAAACCCTTATTTAATAAATCATGTACGACCAATACGGACCGATGTACGGCTTGTTAATTGTTTGCTTTTGTTCGTCAAATGTTAAATTTGAGGGCTTTAGAGTCATATAGCGATAAAACTGTGCATTTTACGAGGAAAACTTATAGAAGTTTTTTTAAAGTAGGTATAAAGAGCTTTCATTTTTTAAAAAATAGAAGTCGATAGCATCAAAATTAAGCGAGTTACGATAAAAATAAAGTTAGTCCCTAAATATTTCTACGAAAAAATCAGTGAAAACACGCCCCTAATTACCACCCTAATTAAAATTGATCGTCGCCCGTCTACGGTTCTCTTTATTTATGTATTTTCAATAGATCCTAGATGTCTGACCAATTCAAAATGCTAAAATTAAAATCCACATTTTTTGAAATGATCAAAATGCTGTATCTCTGTACCTAATGGGTCAAAACAGTCGTATGAACAGTGATTTTTATAGGCAATTTGATGCTCTTTAACTTTGTACTGGTATATTTTTTTTGTTGGACGCATTGTTTTCGAGTTAGAGTCGAAAAACCGAAAAAAGGGCGGACAAATTGGCCCTCCCGAAGTTAGCACAAGGGCCACGAGGTCGAAAACTTAGCATTGGCATCCCAAAGGATCCCTGAATCACCTTTAAAAATTTCATTAAGTTCAAAATACTTTCCAGCTCGACCTGTTTTTTTCGACCTGGCTCCTGGACTATATTAATAATACACCAAATAAGTNCCCAAAGTGTTTGCGCATAAAAAAAGTACAGATCTTAAGTCAGGACCAGATATGTATATTTTTGTCTGTTAAAACCCAGATACCGTGATAAAGCGTGTCTTTGAGACAAAATACAACTAGAGATCTCTAGACCAGCATTTCCCAACCTTTTAGATGCCTCGACCCTAAAAATTTTTCCTTTATAATTTCGTGACCCTTCCTTGAATATACTGTGTTGCATATAGCATACTCTAGCCTAGTCCACACTAAGTAGGCACGTTGCGCAACATGTCTATAGACATCTTCTGAGACCATCTATTGTCTCGGTCTAGCGTACACACCTAAATTTGTTTTTTTTAGTCGTTATTCTCGTCTTTGGCTAAAGATTCGGGATCTAGTTAATTTTTTTACGCGATTTTTATAATCTGAAATTTTATAAATTTGAATTTTCTTTAAGTACTTCAAACTAATATTAACTTATAAAGCATTGCCATCATATTGATTAATAGATTAATAACTTTTATAGAACAAGACTGATACATTTCTTTTATAAATTAAATTAAATGAACTAATAATTATTCAATTCAATAGACCATCAATTATGATCTATTCCTTGTGTAACTAAACTCAAAAAATATTGGTAAAAGGAGGAGAGACTTAAGTCTGGTCTCAGAAAGCATCCACACTGTAGACACGTTGCGCAACATGTCTACCGTTGCATCGTGTCTACCATTTTGAATGGATAACCATAGACATGCGATTTTTGGTCTAGCAACGAGACCGTAGACGCCG
>KZ651779.1:116470-127845 GCA_001010745.2 Gerris buenoi
ATAATGTATCAAATCAAGCGTCAAGCGTATTCTATCTTCCTAAACAGAATCAAGTAGCTTTAACTTTGGATAATGTATCAAATCAAGCGTCAAGCGTATTCTATCTTCCTAAACAGAATCAAGTAGCTTTAACTTTGGATAATGTATCAAATCAAGCGTCAAGCGTCTTCTATCTTCCTAAACAGAATCAAGTAGCTTTAACTTTGTATAGTGTATTAAATGGTAAACTGTACAGGGTGGATTCAATATATGACACCATATACATTGTTTTGAAAGTTGGCGCGAGAACAAGAAAATTTTACACAGTTTCCAGAAGAGAAAAATAAAAAAAAGTTTTATCTTTAAAATAAGCATAGTCTATAATGTCTTGTATTTGCATTAGTGATAACAGAATAGTGCCAATAGAAGATGAGATCGTCTGTGATAAGTGATAACGAAAACAAAAAACGAATGGAAGATTCGGCCGATTGTAATTTCGATAAGAAGGAGTTGGTTTTCATTATTTGATAAAAGGGTTGATAAGGAAGGGATAAAAACAAATGAAAATGTACTCAGTTACTAAAACAACTTATCTCTACCCTGTTNATTCTATCTTCCTAAACAGAATCAAGTAGCTTTAACTTAAGGGATAAAAACAAATGAAAATGTACTCAGTTACTAAAACAACTTATCTCTACCCTGTTCCTGGAACTCATGGATAAAGACAAAAGAAAATACAATCAACTGACAGGTTTTGAACTAAGATCCTTTCGTTTCTGTTACACTGTTCAAACACTGAGCTTCGAAATTGTAATGATCATCCTCAACTTTAAACTATAAAGTTTAAAATTGTTAGGAAAATTAAAATATAAAATTGAAAGTATATATAAACATGAGATTATTATGTTGAATAAATTCACTAGCATTAATAATAAAATCATATTTTGTTCAGCTTGTTTTATCTTTAAATTATCTTATGGTCCGAAAACACCACCATATAACATCACAGTAACACCATAGCTTCAAGCTGGAACAAATCATTTTTATTCGGGAATTCGGACGAACAGGAATTCCTCTTGGTCTTGAATATTCAGTCCAAACATCAAGGATTTCATCTTAATGTATGACCATGACCACCATAATGATAATCCGTGCAGCGCAGTGCATTCATATCTGTCTATATTGTCTGTCTGGTATGTTTTTATCATATAAATTTCTCTAAACTATTGCATTCAAAACATTAAGAAGAAATAATATATAGAATTTAAAATTTAAACAAGAGATTATGATATTCAAAGAAAAATACTATAATAAATAATAAACTTACATTTGTCAAGCAAGATCTCTGTTTGAACTGTTTTGCTTTTTATAGCAAATATCTTGTGACCTAATAACCCAGATAACATAACAGTAACCCCCACAGATATAAAATTAATTTTTCGAATCAATCAGTTTTGAATTTAGTTCAGTTTGAATCGTTCAATTATTTCTATACATTATAATGTATAGAATTTCTCGAAGAAAAAGTGATTTTTTATTGTTTATAAAATTAGTTGTTACTGCGGAATTTTGTTGGTTACATTGTGTTAATGGCATAACAGTTAGTTCAAGTTTAGATTTGAATGGCGGTGTTGTTATTTCATCCAGTGATTTTATAGTGGAGTGCAATGAAAATAATTATAAATATAACCAGACCTGCTGTGAAAATAACGAATTTTTCTGTTCCGGTGCTTGTATACCGTTAAATAAGGTTTGCAACTCTGATTCAAGATTTTATAGGTTAGGCAGTTACAAAAATGAAGTGGATTGTGTTGATGCTTCAGACGAAATCGGTTGTAGTTTAGAGACATGCGCAACAAGAACACTTAAGTGTCCACACAATTGTATCGACTTACCTCATAATAAATCGAAATGTTCGTGCTACAAAGGTTATCAACTACAAACAACTCTAAATAACATATCTTGTATAGATGTGAATGAATGCGTTATAGGAGATCATTCGTGTAGTCATGATTGTATCAACCGTAATGGTACTTATGAATGTTCGTGCAAAAAAGGTTTTAAACAATCGATTAGCTCCAAAAACAATTGCTACATTGACGATAAAAATACAGTTGTTCTGTTTTACGAGCGCGATTGGATCTATTCGAATAACCTTACAACAGGCATTACCAGTGCAGTAGTACGTTCAGGTAAAGCTAAAAGTATGGATTACGACCCTGTCAAATATATACTATATTGGTCCAATGCAACAAGTCTAACTAGATCTTTCTTACCGGGAGCGAAAAATGACACTGTGACAATTGGTCATCCGCAGGTAGTATCTGAGTTACAAGATAACATGGAAAGAGATAGTCTAGCGATTGATTGGACTGCTAGTAACTTGTATTGGTTATCATCAGATACTTTTAATGAATCTGTTTCACAAATAATGGTTTCAAAACTAGATGGACGTTATATTAAAACGTTGATTGAAATTCCGAGAGCAAGTAGTTTGGTAGTGGATCCGGAATTCGAAAGAATGTATTGGGCTTGTGGTGGTGGCGATCCACATATAGGAAGCGCTTGGATGAACGGAATGCTTCGATCCATCGTAGTCCGTCTTCCGAATCAGAATCCAATAGCTTTAACTTTGGACCATCTATCTAACGGTAGACTGTACTGGGTGGATTCACTACATCACACCATATACTGTGTATTTAAATTTGGTTCGAGAGTAAGAAAAGTTTACACAACGAGTCCAGAGCAATCACCCATATCTTTAGATGTATTCGAAAATAATCTCTATTGGGTTACGAAAGAATCAGGAGAATTGCTGACAATTGACAAATTTGGAAAAGGAGAAGTTAAATGTCTTCTTCAATACTTGGACAACGATTCATTCATTAAAGTTTACCACAAGAGAAAAATTGAAAAGAAAAGCAGTCCAGGAGGTGTGTCCTGTAGTGATCAGTGTTCACATCTTTGTCTTCTTAAGCCCAGAGGATACACTTGTACTTGCCCTGATGGTAACAGAGTAGTTCCAGTAGGAGGAGAGATCGTCTGTGATAACGAAAAACTGGAACCAATGGAAGATCCACTTGATTGTAATTGCGATAACAAGGAGTTGGTTTCCAATACTAGCTCACCATACAGTCAGTGTGATTGCGAGGATTATGATTATGACAGTGAAGTAAACTCATTTAACAATATACTTACGATCTTACCAATGCAGCTAATTCTAGGTTGTATCGTCGGAGTGTTAGTTATCGTTGCAATGATACTTTCATTTTATAAGAAAGCTAATGTTTCAGTCGATTCTAATGCACTTGTTCAAACTAACTCTAGTGTACTTGTTTATTCAAACTAGGTCCAATGTACTTGTTTATGATTATGAAATCTTTACATTTTAATTTAAATAAAGGTTTTCTTCCACTCGTCCGGATAACTCTTTAGTATGCTTGATTAAAGCTCTTTGGTGTGTGATAAAATATTTGTTTTTGTTTATTACTGCGCTAAAATAGTACACGCGGCTACTGCGGAAAGTAGCATTTTGCATGCGAGTGAGGAGTTTGCACTCCAGCGACAGCGAGCGTAGTAAAACCACACGAGCAAAGCAAAATGCAGTTTTCGTTGCGTTCCGTACTTTATCAACGATTTTTGGATTTTAATAATATATGCAGAAAGGAACAGTTACTTTAATTAAACAAACAGTATATTAGTTTTTATAAATGTAAACAAACCTGCTAATCGTGTTATAACGTGAAGTATTATGAAACTGAGATAAAATGTTTATATTTAAATCTTCTTTCTTTTGATTCTTCTTTAGATTGTTACTCCCCTATATTTGTTTTTAGAATATAAATGGCTTTGACTTAATAACTATAATAACTATTAATACAAAGGGATGTTTACTCCAATGTGCTTTGGGACAACGGAATATCACACTTCTGTTTTCATAGGGGGAGTATACAGTCTAAAGAAGAACATTCCTTACACCTTCTTTAGGATGTTACTGTCTCTGTTATTTTAATAAGGGAGTAACAATCTAAAGATGTGCCGGAGATTTATTATAATTTACTTAAAATGTGTACATTTTGAGTCCAATGCTAAGATAAATTAAAGGGTATAACTTAACCAGTGACTGCATTAGAATGGTATTGAAAGTTAAGTCATTAATAACACGAATAATTCCTAAATTAATTAATATAATTATGTTGTTTGACTGTTTTTTTTTTTATTCATGTTTTACAATAACGTGAATAGTTTAATATAATTCGTGTCTTAATTTAATTAATTCTCATTTCTTTCTAATTTCTGAACAATTGTAATAAACTAACATATTATTTCCTGTTAAATTACATTTATTATTTTTCATATTTGAATATAATATGATTAGGTGAATGAATATAAAAAAAATTACAAGATAAAAAGAACTTTTTATATATACTAAGTGTTTAAATTTTCTGTTGAATCATATTGTTGATAATATAATTGTCATTGTTATAATATAATGTTAGTGAAAAAAAGGTTCCGAATTTATTTACTTTAATAAATGATAACCATCTGAGAGAGCTGATCTTTAATCTATAAAAGGACAAATCTTTGTACATCGGATCTCGCCCACACCGAATCTAAACCGTGCCATTGATATGCCCCCGTGTAGGGGACGGTAAGAGAAGAAGAAGAATGTATAGTAGTAAAGAAGAACAGATACAGAAAAATTAAACCGATACCTAGGACTCAAGTGTAAACAAACCTGGTTCACACGTCAATTAATTTATTTCTTTGTTTACTTTTCCTTTTTCGCTGTCATTCAATCTTTAGCTCTCAGAGTTTATCTCTTAAAATAATACTATATGTTCGGAGCCAACTGAATTATATTTATTTTTTCTTGGGTATATATACAAATTGGGAGGACAGGTTTGTACAGTGTTGGGTACAGTAAATATACTTGTAATCTTGAACATCCTCCCGCCTCTTTGCAGTTAATATTGCAAACTAAATCCAATAAAACAAAACAAATAATAACTACTAAAAGCACGGTAAAGTAAAGCCATGCTTTGAACTTCAAAAAAAAATTATAAATAAAGGCAAAGGGGAAGGAGCATGTTCAATAATATGCTTCGACTTCATCCCTCGTCTTATCTTGACTTCTTATCTTATCTTCTCTTTCGTCTTGTCTTGCACTTCTGAGTTCTGTCTAGTCCTGGAATTAGTTCCAGTATGGTAGTTACCCTTCCTCTTCGGGCAATGGACCGACTTAAGTGTAGTGGGCCTGCCGTGTCGACTTCGGTGGTTGGAGAATCCTACATTGGTTAAAATTCTGTCCCGGTGAAGCGGTGTAAAGGGTGTTTCAGCGGGCTTAGCCGTAAATCTCTTGCAGACGATGCAGCCTCTAATAGCCTTCTCTATAGTCCTCCAACTTCTAAGATTCCAAAACCTCTCTCGAATTTTCACCATCAGTGTAAGTACTCCTGCGTGTCTCTCCTTCTTGTGAGTCCATACAATCAACTTCATCGCAACATCATGGTCTGAGGGTAGCACCATAGGATACCTGAAAGCACACTCATAATCTCCCAAAACTAATTTAGTCCTTGCTCGCAACACACCACATTCATTTTCAAACATATTTAAGCCTTTAAGTTCTTTTAGTCTTTCTTTTGTCTTTAGACAATTACTCTGTATTAATTTTATTAACTTAATTTTCAGCATTTGCTACATCATCTTGGATAATTCTCTCAAATGTCCGTTAAAAACTATATTTTTATATTTAATCATCCTCGCTAAAACTCTCACAATGCTAAAATAGTCCAAATGTTTTTAAAACAACTTTCACTTAAAACATTAATATTAGAAGAAACAACACTTTTTTCTTTCACTTAAAACTACTTTCTCAGGTGGCTCAGGGTTCGAGTGCCACTTTGATTGGTCTTCATAACGCCATTTTGGCCCTTTCCACCGTCGGCTGTTTACCAGTTGTTTCCCTGTAGCTCCTTGTGTTGTCATATCCGCTGTGGCTGTGACTTTGCTACTTCTTGGAAGATGCCTCCATAAATTAGATACATTGGAATTAACTTCAAAATGGAGCAATGTTATATTTTCGTTAACTGTTGAATAGTCCTGCCCCATGACAGTCCACCCTAGCTTTGTTTCAACAGCAACTACTCCTTCATCTACATCTAAGATTTTACCCGTGAATATTTTCCCGAGAAAATCCGCTCCTATTAACAATCCTATTTCTTTCGGATCATATCCAATGTCAGATAACTCTATCCCTCTCTCTTTTAATTTTTCTAACACTTTCCTCGAAGTTAAACAAGGGACCTTTGAACATATACGCTCTTGTTCGAGAGCATGGATTGTGAAACACTGTTCTCTTTTCACACTACTTATGGCTAAAGAATAAACTCCAAAAATTTTGGGCTTTATCTCAATTCCACCAAACACACTCTGACTTAAATTCTCGTTTTTCACCTTTTTCAACCCGAGTTGTTCTTTGACTTTAGTTAAAACATAGGATCTCTGTGACCCACTATCAAGTAACGCTCTCACAGTCAGCTCTTTCTTCCCGCGCCTTACTTGAATTAATAAAGTGGGTAACAGTGCTCCGCTTGGAGCTTGTGCTAAGGTGTTACAGCTATTATTGTCTGATATGCTCTCCATTTGATTTGATCTAACTTTATCAAATGCATTCAATTGAGAGCACATCACAGCATAATGTCTTTTAGAACACAACAAACATTTGACATTAGCTCGACATTGTTTAGCTCTGTGAGAATTTTGAAAACAAATAAAACATAAATTTCTACCTGACAGAAGTTTTAGCTTTTTATCTAATGTCAACTCCTTACTTCTAGAACACTCCTTAGTAAGGTGACTCTTCGTACAGAATGCACAGGTTACCTCANATGTACTGCACTTGGTTTAAAGTCAGTGGCTGACCTTCCTTTGATGATTAACTGTGACTAAATGGTAAGCAAAAACGGATTGAACCAGCAGTAACTGATTTTTGAGAGATCTACAAATTTGGTCTCATGACTTTAAGACGTATTCCCATCGGCTGTACCTTAGAGCTAGAATTTTTTTTATTTTAGGTACATTTTTGTACAGTTTCTACACGATATTTAATTTTTTGCACACTTATAGCACAATTAGTGCCGTGAAATGTGGCAGCCATATTGGCGAATCCAACTGATAAATGCGTGCTAAATCTTATGAACCTAGCTCGATTAAAAAAATGTGTGAAAAAAATTACAAAAATTACTCAAAATCTAAGTTTCTAGGATGCAATCTCCTAGAAACACAAAGAAAAATCTAACTCAATAGTACGGTAATCTCTCTTAGAACCCTAAATCCCTGGTGACCTTCCCCATCGTATCTTCACTGGCTACTTTAGATGAGCCACTGGGCATGAATACCTAGGAGTGCATCACTATCGTGAAATAACAACCACTTTATAACATTTGAAGTTTCGACATCATGCTCTAGATGGCTGCTGCAGTGACTGGACGTAGAAGGACAACGCTTTCACATACGGCTATCTTCTCTTTGGAGAGTAAGAAGCATAATGGCTACATTGCCAAATGCCGATGATATATCAAAGAAGAAAAAGTTTCTAGCTGGATCTATTGGTATAACTAATGGAGATACGACAACCATTCATAGGACAAAAATTGTAGATATTTTCAATTTCAATAGGCTTGTCATATAAAGAAGAGTATCTGCATGTGGGTTTGTCTTTTAAACAAATTTACAGTTTTATTCCAAGCTCACCAACAAGGCAATGGTACTTCAACAGGATGGTACTCCAGCAAGTAATAGTAATATGTAAAGAGAGCATTCGAATGTTATTTTCAAAATATTACATGATGAGAAAATCTCATGGAAAAAACATTCTTAATAAGACACCTTGCAAAAATTCAACTGTTTTTAATCCATCTATAAAGCATAACGAAATGATACATCTACCTGTCGTAAGTACACAAGTGATGCCGATTTTGATTAAAATTTTGTATTAAGNAATCCTTTACTGCAGTAGTAACCTACTGCAACCTATAAGGAGCCCTTCTTTGACACGTAAACAACCAAATAAACTAAATAAAAGAATCCTTTACTGCAGTAGTAACCTACTGCAACCTATAAGGAGCCCTTCTTTGACACGTAAACAACCAAATAAACTAAATAAAAGAATCCTTTACTGCAGTAGTAACCTACTGCAACCTATAAGGAGCCCTTCTTTGACACGTAAACAACCAAATAAACTAAATAAAAGAATCCTTTACTGCAGTAGTAACCTACTGCAACCTATAAGGAGCCCTTCTTTGACACGTAAACAACCAAATAAACTAAATAAAAGAATCCTTTACTGCAGTAGTAACCTACTGCAACCTATAAGGAGCCCTTCTTTGACACGTAAACAACCAAATAAACTAAATAAAAGAATCCTTTACTGCAGTAGTAACCTACTGCAACCTATAAGGAGCCCTTCTTTGACACGTAAACAACCAAATAAACTAAATAAAAGAATCCTTTACTGCAGTAGTAACCTACTGCAACCTATAAGGAGCCCTTCTTTGACACGTAAACAACCAAATAAACTAAATAAAAGAATCCTTTACTGCAGTAGTAACCTACTGCAACCTATAAGGAGCCCTTCTTTGACACGTAAACAACCAAATAAACTAAATAAAAGAATCCTTTACTGCAGTAGTAACCTACTGCAACCTATAAGGAGCCCTTCTTTGACACGTAAACAACCAAATAAACTAAATAAAAGAATCCTTTACTGCAGTAGTAACCTACTGCAACCTATAAGGAGCCCTTCTTTGACACGTAAACAACCAAATAAACTAAATAAAAGAATCCTTTACTGCAGTAGTAACCTACTGCAACCTATAAGGAGCCCTTCTTTGACACGTAAACAACCAAATAAACTAAATAAAAGAATCCTTTACTGCAGTAGTAACCTACTGCAACCTATAAGGAGCCCTTCTTTGACACGTAAACAACCAAATAAACTAAATAAAAGAATCCTTTACTGCAGTAGTAACCTACTGCAACCTATAAGGAGCCCTTCTTTGACACGTAAACAACCAAATAAACTAAATAAAAGAATCCTTTACTGCAGTAGTAACCTACTGCAACCTATAAGGAGCCCTTCTTTGACACGTAAACAACCAAATAAACTAAATAAAAGAATCCTTTACTGCAGTAGTAACCTACTGCAACCTATAAGGAGCCCTTCTTTGACACGTAAACAACCAAATAAACTAAATAAAAGAATCCTTTACTGCAGTAGTAACCTACTGCAACCTATAAGGAGCCCTTCTTTGACACGTAAACAACCAAATAAACTAAATAAAAGAATCCTTTACTGCAGTAGTAACCTACTGCAACCTATAAGGAGCCCTTCTTTGACACGTAAACAACCAAATAAACTAAATAAAAGAATCCTTTACTGCAGTAGTAACCTACTGCAACCTATAAGGAGCCCTTCTTTGACACGTAAACAACCAAATAAACTAAATAAAAGAATCCTTTACTGCAGTAGTAACCTACTGCAACCTATAAGGAGCCCTTCTTTGACACGTAAACAACCAAATAAACTAAATAAAAGAATCCTTTACTGCAGTAGTAACCTACTGCAACCTATAAGGAGCCCTTCTTTGACACGTAAACAACCAAATAAACTAAATAAAAGAATCCTTTACTGCAGTAGTAACCTACTGCAACCTATAAGGAGCCCTTCTTTGACACGTAAACAACCAAATAAACTAAATAAAAGAATCCTTTACTGCAGTAGTAACCTACTGCAACCTATAAGGAGCCCTTCTTTGACACGTAAACAACCAAATAAACTAAATAAAAGAATCCTTTACTGCAGTAGTAACCTACTGCAACCTATAAGGAGCCCTTCTTTGACACGTAAACAACCAAATAAACTAAATAAAAGAATCCTTTACTGCAGTAGTAACCTACTGCAACCTATAAGGAGCCCTTCTTTGACACGTAAACAACCAAATAAACTAAATAAAAGAATCCTTTACTGCAGTAGTAACCTACTGCAACCTATAAGGAGCCCTTCTTTGACACGTAAACAACCAAATAAACTAAATAAAAGAATCCTTTACTGCAGTAGTAACCTACTGCAACCTATAAGGAGCCCTTCTTTGACACGTAAACAACCAAATAAACTAAATAAAAGAATCCTTTACTGCAGTAGTAACCTACTGCAACCTATAAGGAGCCCTTCTTTGACACGTAAACAACCAAATAAACTAAATAAAAGAATCCTTTACTGCAGTAGTAACCTACTGCAACCTATAAGGAGCCCTTCTTTGACACGTAAACAACCAAATAAACTAAATAAAAGAATCCTTTACTGCAGTAGTAACCTACTGCAACCTATAAGGAGCCCTTCTTTGACACGTAAACAACCAAATAAACTAAATAAAAGAATCCTTTACTGCAGTAGTAACCTACTGCAACCTATAAGGAGCCCTTCTTTGAAATTATAAATTCAGAAGAGTGTCTTTTATATAATCCAAAAATAATAATTCATAGCAAAAAAGATGTAAATATTTTGACGGAGAGTTGCATTAGTTTTGATTATGAGTGGAAAATATAAAGAAATTTTATATCTTGGATTTTTGATGACCGCTACTAAAAAAACTGTGGTTTGTACGTGGAGTTTAAATAAACTATAAACTAAAACAAAATGTGGATAATTGGATTCGCTATCCTAGTAAATATAAAAAATGAGACCCATAACCATAAAATCAAACTATAAAAAATATGTAATAAGAAGATTGCAGAAGGGCAGGATGATAGTACATTACAGAATGGTCAGGATATATATATTGTTTTTACTTCCCTCGTGGGACCTCCGAAGGGAAAGTTCGAAGTAGTAAGATTTCACATGCGGTCCAAGGTGTAAACCCGGTTTAGTAATCTATGTTATATAGTACTCTATCCTCTAAGAAAGATCATAGACCCACAGAAAGCGAGTACCTGGCTTAAGGGAAGAAACCTTAGTTCCTCAGTCGACAGGATGGCAAAGCTTAAGCTTTTCCGCATAAAGTGTGTTAATGCAGACAGCTGCTAATAAGGTGAGGTGTTAATGCAGAAAAGCTGCTAATAAGGTGAGGTGTTAATGTAGACAGTTGCTAATAAGGTGAGGTGTTAATGCAGAAAAGCTGCTAATAAGGTGAGGTGTTAATATAGACAGTTGCTAATAAGGTGAGGTGTTAATGCAGAAAAGCTGCTAATAAGGTGAGGTGTTAATATAGACAGTTGCTAATAAGGTGAGGTGTTAATGCAGAAAAGCTGCTAATAAGGTGAGGTGTTAATATAGACAGTTGCTAATAAGGTGAGGTGTTAATGCAGAAAAGCTGCTAATAAGGTGAGGTGTTAAT